>CAUYPK010142255.1:0-20486 GCA_963574355.1 Loris lydekkerianus | reverse complement strand
TTCTTAGTAAAGTATCTCAAGAATGGAAGAAAAAGTACCCAATGTAGTCAGCCCTACTATGAAACTAATTTAGGGCTTTCACATGAAAGCTATAACCCAGTTACAACCTAAGAATAGGGGAAAGGGGGAAAGGGAGACGAGAGGGAGGGGAGGTGGATGGATGGAGGGGTACTGGTGGAATTACACCTGCGGGGCATCTAACAAGGGTATATGTGAAACTTAGTAAATGTGGAATGTAAACGTCTTGGCACAGTAGCTGGGAAAATGCCAGGAAGGCTATGTTAACTATTGTGATGAAAATGTGTCAAATGGTCTGTGAAGCTAGTGTATGATGCCCCATGATCATATCAATGTACACAGCTATGATTTAATAAAATAAAAAAAAGAAAGAAAGTAAAGTGTACCCTCTACCCCTGGCATCCCTTCTGCTCAGAAGATGAACACATCACTTCCCTAACGATTAAGGCTCTTGCTCAGCCATGGAATGCATTTTTCCTGCCAAGTAAACCACTGGGATAGCCAAATCTTTTTTTTTTTTTTTTTTTTTGCTATAGTAAATAAAATCTGAATTCCAAGCAGCCTTCCTATGATGAAAGTAAGTTCACATTCTATAAGGAATGAGAACTTAGCAACAAGGCTTCCATCGTCACAGACACACACCTGTCAGTAGATTGGACTGATACATTTGGTTGGGTAAACATGTTGGAAAAAATCCAACCTATGTTGCCCTTGGTAAAGTGCTATGGCGTTACAGCTCACAGCAACCTCAAACTCTTGTGCTAAAGCGATTCTCTTGCCTCAGCCTCCCAAATAGCTGCGAGTACAGACACCCACCACAACACCCAGCTGTTTTTTGTTGTAGTTGTCATTGTTATTTAGCTACCCCAGGCTGGGTTCGAACCCACCACCCTCGGTGTACGTGGCTGGCACCATAACCACTGTGGTACGGCTGCTGAGCCTCCTTCCCTAATTTTTTGTATGCCCTTCTGAAATGCCTTCATCTTCTACATTGTTGTTTCTAATGCACTCAGCATCATTTTCTCTATTAATCCAAGTAAGGGACTATCAAATGCATCATGTAACTCTTTCTAAAGTCCCATAGTAGACTATCCACTATTCTGTTGGTAGACTGAAATAGTCTGAAATACTTTGTCAACAATTCTGTCAAGCAGTGACATTAAGTCTCTTTTTAGTCTTAAACAATCAATTATAGGGGATTTTTTCCCTTCTTAATAATTATTTTTTCGTGAATGAGACCATCTTTGTGTTCACAATGGCCTGAATATACCATGTACTTCTCAGGGCCATGGCAAAAAGAGCCTTTCAAAAAAAAAAAGAGCACTTTTTTTGTTGATTGATTGGTTTTCTATTTTGTTTTGCTTTTTGCTTTTTACTTTTTTTCTTAAAACTAACAGTTAAAACAGTTTTATTTTATATTGTATGGATATGCCACAATTTGTCCATTCTCCAATTTTTTACATTTTTTTCTATTAGTAATAAAACTGCTATGATATTTTTATATAAGTTTATTTGAGGACAGAAATCTTTATTTGTTAGGTCATAGGCAAAAGTATATTTTACTTAGAAGAAACTGCCAGAAAATGCTCATGCCATTGCATACTTCCACCGATGATGTGTTATAGTTCTAGTTTTTCCCTATCTTTATGGGCATTTGATGTTTATGCCATTCTAGTGGATGTGAAATGGTATTTCATTTTAGCTTTCATTTGCATTTTCCTGATGATTAATGTTGTGAAATGTTGTGAAATACCCTTTCATGTGCTAACTGGCCTTAATTGTATCCTTTTCTATAAAGCATACATTCAAGTCTTTTGCCCATTTAAAAACTACTTTTAAAATTACTTCTTTATATATCTTAGCTGCAGGTTCTTCTTATTGTGTATTATTTTTTTCAATGTGCTCTTTAACATTTCATTTTTTTGTTATTTATTTACTTTTTTACATATTATGATCAACTAAAGACATTTCATTTTCTTACTAGTGACTTTTGATGATCAGAGTTTTAATTTCAAAAAAGTTTATAACTTTTCTGGTATGTCTATTTACATGCTGCATCTAAGAATCTTTTACTCTGAGGTCACTAAAATATTGTCCTATGTATTTTTTTGAAGAGTCTTATAATTTTTGCTTTTAGTGTTAAGTCATGATTCACCTCAAATTACTTGTTAGATTTAGTGTGTGATAAGAGGTCCAAGTTTTTTTTTTTTTTTTTTTTAAAAATGTTTATTCATTTTCTCTATCAATTTTTTTTGAAAAAAAAAATAATTAACCAATTTAATAAATAATTATATTTATTGTTTTTTAATCGTGCCAATTTTTTTTTTTTTTTTTTTTTCAATATGTTTATTCATTTGCTCTAGCACTGTTTGTTGAAAAAAACTATCATTCCCCACTTTAAGAAAGCCTGATATTTATTAAGGTACTTTGAATCCTCAAGTTTGCTTTGGCTGTTCTTATTGGCTTATTTTTCATAGAGGTTTCAAAATCCACTTGTCAATTTCTACAAAAAAGTCTTTTGGGAACTTTATTGGTATTGAATTGAATATGCAGAAAAAAATTTTAAGAATTAATATCCTAACAATATTAAATCTTTTGGTTCATAAATATAGTCTATTCCTCCATTTATTCAGGTTTTCTTTAAGTCACAAACATTGTATTGCTTTTAGTATAGATGTCTTAAATCCTTTTTTGGTTAAATTTATTCCTAAATATTTTATTTTCTGGTGCTGTTATAAATGTAAATTAAAAAATTATTTTTTAATTGTTTGCTGTTAAGTGTATAGAAATGTGTTTGATTTTTATATTTTTAGTATATATTGTGATACTGCTAAATTCACTTATTAATAGTTCTCATAATTATTTTATAAATTCGTTGGGGTTTTTTATGTAGACAAGTATGGTACTTATTTATATAATAATGATTAGATAAAATCAAACTTTCTCTAATTTGTATCCTTTTTTGGTTCTTTAGTTGTCGATTAACAATGGTGAGAGTGGAGATCGTTGCTTTATTACTCTTTGGGGGAAAGCATTTAGTGGTTCACTGTTAAGTATGATGTTGCCTGTTCGTTTTTCTTAAATGTCCTTTATCAGACTGAGGAAGGTTCCTTCTAATATTAAGTTTCCTCAGCATTTATATCATGAATGAGTATTAAATATTGTCAAAGCCATTTTCTGAACCTATTGTGTGTGGGGGGTTTGTTGTTGTTGTGTTGATATAACAAATTACATTGCCTAATTTTTAAATGTCTAATCTTACATTCCTGAGGTAAATCCTACTTTGTCATGATATATTAACTATTTTACATTTTTAAAATTCAATTTGTCAACATTTTATTAAAAATTGTTGCCTTTAGGTTTAAACCTCTGTCAGGGTGTGCTGCCTCATGAAAATAAGTGGGAAGTGTTTCTTCTTCCTCTACTTTCTCTATTTGTATAAGATTATTATTAGTTTGTTCCTACAATGTTTAAAAGAATTTGCTAGTTAAACCATTTGGGACTAGAGTTTTCTATGTGGGAACATTCTTGATTATAAATTCAATTGTTTTATTACCTATCAGAATATTTTGATTTTCAATCTTAAGTGACTTTTGGTAGTTTGCATCTTTAAAGGAAATTGTTCATTTCATCTAAGTTGTCAAATGTATTGAAATTAAGTTATTTGGTGGTGCCTGTAGTTCAAGCGGCTAAGTTGCCAGCCACATACACCAGAACTGGTGGGTTCGAATCCAGCCCAGGCCTGCCAAACAATGACAACTACAACCAAAAAATAGCCGAGTGTTGTGGTGGTCACCTGTAGTCCCAGCTACTTGGCAGGCTGAGGCAAGAGAATCGTTTAAGCCCAAGAGTTTGTGGTTGCTGTGAGTTGTGATGCCACAGAACTCTACCCAGAGCTATAGCTTGAGGCTCTGTCTCAAAAAAAAAAAAAGAAAAGAAAAGAAAAAAGAAAAAAAGAAATTAAGTTGTTCAGAATATTCCCTTATTAACTTTTTAATGTGTATAGTATCTATAGTGAAATTCCCTCTTTATGACCAAAAACTGATATTCTTTTCTCTTTGTCTATTGATCAGTCTTTTTTTTTTTTTTTATTGATCAGTCTTACTTGATGTTTATCACTTTCATTGTTTTTTTTCCCCAAACTACTAATGCTTGGGTTTTTTAATGGTCTTTATGGTGTCTGTGTTTTATTTCATTGATTTCCATTCTTTATCCACCCTGAAAACCTCTGACTTTTAATTGGATTAATTTATTCCTATTTAAAGTGATTATTAAATTTTGATGGGCTTGGGTCTTACAATTTGCTATTTGTTTTCTATTTGTTCCTCGGTTTTTTAGCTTCTGTTTCTCCTTTTCTGCCTTCCTTTGTATTAATTGAATCTTTTTTAAGTTTTCCATTTGAATTGCTTTGTTGGCTTTTTAGCTACATTGCTGTATTTATTTCAATTGCTTTTCTCAGAATTCTCTATGAATCCTTAATTGAGTATCCTTACAGTTAACATTTTACTGCTTTGCATAAAATAAAGTTTTAACAATTTAATTCCATTTACTACCTTCATCCTTTGTGATAATGTGCTATTGTTATCCCATATTTTACCTCTTCATATTGTTACTAGAAGAAAACTCAAACTCTGTAAAATAATTTAAAGAGGTTTATTCTGAGCTGAATGTGAATGACCCTTGACCCAGGGAGCCACACTCAAGGAGCTTTGAGGAAGTGTGGGTTATAATTTGGTTTTATACATTTCACAGAGACAGGAATTGCAGGAAAAATCATAAATCAATACATGGAAGGTGTACATTAGGTTAGCCTGAAAAAGTTAACCTCATCTCAAAGTGGGACCTTATATGTTAAAAGTGAGTTCAGAGATTCCTTGGTTAAATTAGTTAAAGAAATAAAGCTTTGTCTAAAGGCTTGGAATGTTTTATGTTAAGATAAGGAAATCTGTTAATAGGAGACAAGCCATAATTACAAACTCAAGTGATCTGTTAAGAAAATTGATGGCCTACAGGTGGGATTTAATCTTTGCCTTCCATGGTCTTAGGTACTGTTAAAAATTTACTATCTTATTGTCACAAAGAGTCTGTTTTTGCTAGTCTTATGACCTCCATTTCACCATTAATGCTGGTCAGTTGTATCTATACTCCAAAAGGGAGCAGGTATAATGAGGCCTATCTTGGACCTCCCTTTCCTTCATGACCAAGAACTTACTTTTAAGATTTTGTGGAACAGGTAGAAGGTCCCCTTGGCCGACAGGAGTCCTTTCAAATGTTGGTAGCTTAGATTAGAATTTCATTTTTACTTTACAATATGTTATATATCCTACAATAGGATGTTATATTTTGTATTAAATAATTTCTCATCTTTTAAAAACATTAAACAATCAATTGTTTATTAATGAAATCTGGATAAGAAAAAAGAGTCACATTATTTTTTAAGTTCTTTGTTTTTACGTAACCGGTTTTCAATGGGTGTTATTTCTCTTCATCTATTTTATTTTTTTCTTTATTTTCTTTTCTTTTTTTTTTTTTTTTTTTTTTTTGAGACAGAGTCTCACTTTGTTGCTCTTGTTAGAGTCCTATGGTGTCATAGCTCACAGCAACCTCAAACTCTTGGGTTCAAGTGATCCTTTGATCCCAGCCTCCCAAGTAGCTGGGATTAACTACAGGCACCTGCCATGATGCTAGCTAGTTAATTTTTTTAGTTTTAGTAGAGACATGCTCGGGCTGGTCTCAAACTCCTGAGCTCAAGCAGTCCACCCGCCTCAGCCTCCCAGATTGCTAGGATTATAGGCATGGACCACTGTGCCCAGCTCTTCATCTTGAATTATTTCCATGAGTAACTTTTTTGGTATTTGTTTGCTGGTGACTCGTTCTCTCAGCTTTTATTTATCTGAAAGTGTATTTCTTACTAATTTTCGAAGCATACATTCACTGGATAAAACTTTGGGTTGAGTTTTTCTTCTTCTTCTAGCATCCTAAACATGTTCCATGATCTATTAACCTTCATTGTTTCTAGTGAACTATCAGCTGTCAGTTGTATTATTCTTCCCCAGTATGTAATTTTGAATTTTCTGTCTGTGGTTTCCAGCAGTTTTAGTGTCTAGGTGTGATTTTCATTGTATTTATTTTGCCTGCATTTCTCTGAATGTCCCAACTTTTAGTTGATGTTTCTCACCAAATTTAGGTAATTTTCAACCTTTTTTTGTTGTTTTTGTTTGTTCTTTGTTTGTTTGTTGGGTCCCTGGTCATTTTCCTGGTTGTTTGTATAAATTAGTAATTTTTTTTATTATATATTGTAGGCTATGATCAGAGGTCCTCAAACTTTTTAAACAGGGGGCCAGTTCACTGTCCCTCAGACTGTTGGAGTGCCGGACTATAGTTAAAAAACAAAAACAAAAAAAACTATGAACAAATTCCTGCACACACTGTGCATGTATTATTTTGAAGTAAAAGAACAAAACGGGAACAAATACAATCACACCGCCTCATGTGGCCCATGGGCCGTAGTTTTATTCTGTTCCTCTGAAAATTTTTAATTTTTGTGGTAGGAAGCAGTTAAATTACCTGCTGATCACATTGAACTTGTGAAGGCTTTGTTTTTGCAGTAGGAGGGACAGTCTGTTTCAACTTTGTTTCTAGCCTTAGTGTTAATCTTTGGTTCTGGCATATAAAATTTATTCCTAAAGAGTTGCCCTTCTGAGATATCAATGGAAAAGCCTAAGATGTTTATGAATCTCTTCTAATTTGTTAGGATTCCAGTTCAAAATCTGTTTCCCTGGCAGTGGTCATACGCTGAAATCTTTTTTCAGATTTTTCAGCGTATAGTCCTGTTTTTCAGGGGCTCATTTGAATCTTTCTTATACATGCTAAATTCAAGGGTTGGCCACTTGAGAGCTCAACTCTGTCTTCTGACACATTAATCCAATTAGACTATTTGCAATTCTAGCCACTTCATACTATGTAGACTAGGAAGTGTCTACACAGGAAAATTTTATTTAGTGAAATGCCTTTCTTTTGAGGACTCAATCTTCTCCGATTTTTGCTTAATTATGGTGGCTCTCAGGTGTCTTTAGATTTCTTTCATATTTGTACAGAGTTTATACTTATTCCCTGTTGGAGGATTGGTCTATTCTGCCATTTCCAGAACTTGATCTTAGAGTAGAATCTTTTATGACTATGTTTCCCATACATCACATTTATCACATGCATTGTGTCTGATAAGTTTTAATGGGCCCTTAGGGAAGTAGTCACATTTTATTTTATTTTATTTTAGTCTATTCTTTATTATCATTTCACTAATAATGATTATTATTAAATTAAATAAATTTAAGATGCATTTTAGTCTATTCTTTATTAAAGACTCATTTTAGTCTATTCTTTATTATCATTTCACTAATAATCATTTATTCTATTCTTTATTATCATTTCACTAATAACTATTCGGTGGTAATTTCTCATTTTGATCTCTTTTAGAATGTATTTGTCCATGTTACTGTCCCCCTTGAAAATCTTAAACCCTTCTTAGCATGGCATTCAAGGTGCTTAGAAGTCTAATTTCTATTTACTTTTCTAATTTTATCTCTTAGCTATGTAAAACCAAGCCACATGCAGCTTCTTTTTAGTCCCTAAAACCTGCCTTCCTTTTGTTAGAACTCTGTGTCTTTATTCACACTTATTTCCATTTCCAAGCCTGGAATACTTGCACATTTAGGTAAATTCTTATTTGTCCTTTAAGATGCCACCCAAGCACACTTTGTCTCTGAATTCTTTCTGTCTATCCCATGTTAGTACCTTCTCTTCTCTGCCTTCATAGTATTTTAAAATTACCTTTGTTAGCATTATTTTGTAAGTTTTTTATTTATATGTCTTTTTCCCCACTGAACCAAATTTCTGAAAAAAATAATACATACGTTCTTTATCTTTGTACACTCCATCACAATTCTGGGTATATCTGAACTTTGAGGGGAGTATTTATTGAATTAGTGCTTAAATAAATGATTACTGCACCCACTAAAAAACTAGTGAGAGTTTTTCCTTTGGGAGAACTTCATGTATACACCAAACACTCACTCATTCACTCAGATAACCCTTGGAATTTACCCAGAAAGGAGCCTCTCTAGGATTAGTTCAGGACCATTGCCAGAGGCTATGATGGTGAAAGTGGCCTTCTTTCCATCCCAGCTGGAAAAACTCAATTTTCTGTCTTCTCTTTAAATCATTCAAATCACAGCTTCCTAAGGAGGTATTTGCCTTGGCAATTTCTATTTTCTCCCTGTAGATTAACTATCATTCTTTATCTAATCAAATGTTTACCTTTACACAAACTATGACTTGGGAAATGAAGAATGAATTAACCCATCTTTGCCTCCTCAGGGGAAGTGGTACAGAATAGATGCTCCTATAATACAGGACCCTTACTTTCTCTTGGTTCCTAGTGTGGTACTGTCAAATCTCTTAGCCTTTCAGTAACTGTCATTGGAGACTGCTTGTTGGCAATTAAAGACTCATAGGTCAGTTGAAAAGCAGTAGTTTCTAAGTACATAGCTGTAGGTCCAGGCTTCTTCCAATTGCTTTCCATGAGAAATCCTATACTGAACTCACAAATGACTCCTCTGTTTTTTGTTTTTTTTTTTAGAGATAGGGTTTTACTTACCCGCCCTCTGTAGAGTGCTGTAACGTCACAGCTCACAGCAACCTCCAGCTCTTGGGCTTAAGAGATTCTCTTGCCTCTGCCTCTCAAGTAACTGGGCCTACAGGTGCCCTCCACAATGCCCGGCTATTTTTTTGTTGCAGTTTGGCCGGGACCATGTTTGAACTCACCACCCTCCAGTATATGGGGCTGGTGACCTACCCACTGAGCCACAGGCACCACCCGACTCCTCTGCTTTTAAAAACAAAAGAAGCTGTCTATGAGACATCTCACAGAATTATGAGACATTTCCTAGGACAATACAATTGTAGATTCTGACACAGAGTATTGTAACTTAAAAATGAATTACTTATTCTTAATATTTTCAAAAATATGATTATGAAATTATATTTGATGTGTATATTTTTAAAGTTAATTATAACAGTAGGTGAATTTAAGATTTCAGATACACAGACTAGTAACATACCTTTTGAAAATAATTTATAGTATGCTATAGAATTTTATTGCTTAAAAGGCTTTTGAAATATACAATTTCAAAAAATTTCTGAATTTATACACATATATATAGTCATATATATTTCTACTGATGCAATAATTCCATAGCCATTTTATTTCATGAAAGAAAGTTTAGAGAAGTGTAGGGATACTTCCTAAATGCTCTTTCGACTTTGTGGCCTCTAATACTTCCTAAAAATGTTGGCTCTAAGCTTAATTCACACCTACATTTTGAGTTCAAGTAACAGATGAGATGTCAGCTACAAATGGAAACAAAAAAATGGTAATTTTGAGAGACATTTTCTATCAAAACATTCAGTTCAAGAAATGTTTGTTGAAAAACATCTTTCTGTATATTACTTATCTGGATACATCTATTAATTCTATGGAAGTTCACTGCAAAAATACAAAATAAAAGAAGTCCTCAATGTTTCTTTGTAGGGCATTTGCAGTTACAGTGTTCCATTTTCTTTACCAACTCCAAGTGTTAACTCGGGCATTTTAAGTTAGAGCAGGATGGATAGATCCGCTGTTCAGGATGGTAGTGGTGGTGGTGAAAGTAAGAGTAAGACCATTTTCCTATGTAAGCGTGGTTTGTTGTTTTTCATTGACTGTCTAATTAAGGAGGGATCCTGAGGCATCCTCATAAGATAGCCTCGGGATTCCACATATTTGGGAGATAGGAGAGAAGGGAGGTAAACATAGGAAGAGGCGGAAGAGAAGGAAAACAGTTATCCAAGTTACAGTTTTGCAAAGGGATCTGGGCACTGCACTACAAATTTGTCTGTAATGAAAGTAACTGCTGTTGTTGATGTCTGATCATATATCAAATCCAAATTAAAAGAGGTTTCAGCCTTTAGTCTCCTTGGATCAGTCTCTTCTTCTCATTGTTTGGTTCATCTGACACAATATTCCCAGTTTAGCTTAAGACATCCCCATTCATTTTTCAGTCCACTCCTGGAAGAGAGAAGAGGTAACAACAAAAAAGAGATTCATGCCCTGAGGCACTTTCTGTTTTCTCTTTTCTTAATTCTGTGCACTGTGCTTGAATTTCTCAATTTCTTGACGCATTTGTTGTGAGTCCTAAAGGTCTACAGTGTAATTCATTCAGTGAAAATCAGTGTCCTATAGATAAGACATACTGTGGCAGGAAGGGAAAAGGGCAATGAAGGACCTCAGCTCTGTTCCTTGGGAAAATGTGGAATTTGGTGAAGCCGAATAGAGTAGGAAGGACATGCTAAGACTGTGGTGTACAGCACGAATGGGGAGAAATCGGGCACGTGGATGGCATGTCTGCAAGAATCATCTGGTGTGGAGTAGAAGGTGTAGAATGTGGCCATAGACTACGAGAACCAGACTCTAAAACTCCACGATGAACTTCCGTCAGTCTACAGGAGATTAAAACTTCCCATTTACAATGAAATACGTATTTTCAATGAAGAATTAAATGGAAGCTGGCTGGTTTTGCTAGAGGTGGAGAGAAAGCTGCAACAGTAAAAGCAGATCTCAAATGTTAATCACCTGTGGCATAGCAGTTAACTTAGAACAATATTGAAATGTTTTTGCATCTGACATTCTCTACAAACCTGTCTCCTTTTATGTGTATGCATGTCAGTATATAAATTGCTGAATCCATGTCAGTTGTAAAGTAATGGCACCGAGGGCATCATAAATTACCGCGGTGATCCTCAGGAGAAGACACTGTCGTATCTGAATGAGTGTTTCACTTCCAGAGTAATGTATGCCTTCATCTGGCCCAGCAGTCAGCATATTGCCCTGTGTTGATGGATATTGTCAGCTGGAAGCTACACTACATTTCACTGCACAATAAACATGGCTGTCAAACCCATATAAAGTGAAATCAATTTATCCTGTATGGTCAGTGCATTTTAAATGAAATTAATGTACTGTGGGTATGGTGGCAAAAAGGTAGCATATTAGTTATGCATCTTGGGATCTGAGACTTTTCATGTAAGAGATCATTCTGTCTAAGATGGCTAAAAGAAGGGCTTTTTATAAAATATGTTATTTTTGCATGATTTTCAGAAAGTGGCTTATCTGCCTTCCTTCATGCTTAGAAAAAAAAAAATTCACAATTCTAGCCATTTCTACTCTTTTGTCCTGTCTTTCCTTTGCAGTAAATGATGACCATATTTTCTAAATAATAGTGAACTTTAATGTTCTAATTTATTACTGGCTTTGACACAAACAAATAACTACTTAACCAAGGTATCTAGAAATATAGTGGAAAGGCCGGTGATTGATTGGGTCATGCTGTTCCTGTATAATAACTTCATTGAACTGAAAGGATTTAGTTTTTCCAGAAAATAGAAATGTTGGTTTTAATGTATATTTTGCTTTCAAACTTTTGGGGGTAGATTTTCCTGTTTATGCAGTATAAGGTTTGGCTGAGACCTTCAGTCCACCTTCTTTAGATTTAATTGTAGAAGTTCTCAATCTTTAGGGAGATACTCAGTAATTGCCACATTGCATACATCAGTGTGTCAACCTGGTAGGGTGCATGAAAACAAGCAGGAGCTATGTTATATCATTCATTCATTGAGTCAGTCATTAATTTAAAGCATTTTACCATAGTAGTTGAAATTCTAAGTGCCAAATCCTTCACTGGATTCTAGGAATATAGCAGTGAATGAGACCCAGCCCCTGTCCTGTCTTTAAGGAGCTTACGATCTAATATATTACTGGAGTCAGCTCTTTGGAAATTATAAAACAGGAATTTACACTTCGTGTCATAGGTGTTGAAGAACTACCTTAAACAACAGAAAGATAGATCAGACCCTGGAAATAAATACCTCTTAGTCAACTACTTTTTCATATGAGTTAAAAACAAAATTATTTTTACATAATGAGAATTTATTATCTATTATGTGGAAAATTATTAAGAGACAAGAATGTGTACAACATAATTACTAACATCAGGGATCTCATATTCCTGGGGATGGAGTAGAAAGATCAGAGGGAGAAAAACAAACATTACTTTGGGGCATGCAGCCTGAAAGCAAGAGGAATAACTGACCTGGGACCATCATTGAGAACCATGTTTCTTTAGGGGACATCACTAAATTACCCTTCCCATCTGTCTTTACCTCCTTCCCCACCTCACCCACTGATTCCTATTCATCCTTCAAGACTCAGCTTAGACATCACATCTTCTAGGAGGCCTTAGCTAACCATCCCCTCTGGAGCTCTCTTGGTGACCTGTTAACTTCAGCATCGCAGCACATACTACATACACTCTTTGTTATAATTATCTATCTCCCCCACCCTCAACTGTGAGCTCCTTAAAAGCAAAAGCTGTTTTATTTACCTTTGTATCCTTATCCTGGCATAAAGCCTAGCTCACAGTAATTGCCCAATTAATACTTTTCATTGAATTAATGAACTCATTTATGAAACTCATTTTTGAGTAAGACCTGGAGATGAGTGAGATTTAGCATGAAGGTGTGGAAGGGTCTTCCAGGCAGTGAGAAGAAGGTCAAGGCTCAATATTGTGACAAAATTCTATTTAAGGGAAACATATAGTTTGAGGTGGCTGTGCTTTTTGGCAACTAAGTCTAAAATGACAGGTAACAGCCTGCTTTTGAAGGAAGGAATTACAGCAGCAAAGTTTAACATAAAGAAATGTCATGCTAGTCATTGCTTTATCATCACCTACCATTGATTGTCGTAAATGTAATGGGTGTATAAAAACACAAAATTAATTCTGCCAAGTGTGTCTTTGAGGACGACATTAGAAGGGCCTGTAGAATCATCATTCCAAACTGTCTTCTGCTTCCAAGAGGTCACTTGGAATAGAAGGACCTAGGGAAAACAGCTGAACCTGGTGGGAAGCTGTGTTACATTGTCCACATAATAATGCTTTGCACTCATCTTGTTCTTCCTGCCCCGACATTACAGGAAGTAAAGCAATGAATGGCTCTGCAGCTAAACTACAGCAGTATTATTGTTGGCCAACAGGAGGTGCCACGGTGGCTGAAGCACGAGTCTACAGGGATGCCCGCGGCCGTGCCAGCAGTGAGCCACACATCAAGCGACCAATGAATGCATTCATGGTTTGGGCAAAGGATGAGAGGAGGAAAATCCTTCAGGCCTTCCCTGACATGCATAACTCCAACATTAGCAAAATCTTAGGTGAGTGCAACCACACTGCTGGAGCTGATCTTCTGTCCCATGAGTGGGAAGCAGGGGCGTGATGAGCCTCCTAAGGGAGACTGTGGTTGGCAGAAGTTAGGTGAAGGTCCGCTGGCTGCTGCAAGAGCCTTTGTCATCCTCTCTGCCTCCCCCACTCCACAATGTGGCATGTAGAATGAGGAGTTATGACATCCACCAGGTGCTAGGACAGGACTGGCTAACAAGTTATTTTAGAGACAAAACTATTTATACTATGTGTTAATACCATGAATTTAGCAACTCTCAAGAGGTCACTGCTAAACAGGAATCAGGGAGAAAAGCTTTATCTCCTTATATTATTCAGTCTTCTTAAATTCATAAGTTGCTGTGAAGCCTTGGAAACACTCATGGACCCTACAATTTTCTGCTTTAGTGTTCTTGAGTTCATATGTTCCACAGAAAGAATTCATCAAGGACAAAAAATGAACCCCCAAATGGTGTGAAATTCGTGGAGTATAGAACAGTGATTCTAAAGATAACTTTAAAACTTGTCAAATAAATCCACGTTTATTTTAATAAGACATGACTAGTTCAAATTTCATAGCAGTGAGTCGAGCACATAGACCACAGGGCAGAGGCTCATTTTGTGGTAAATTGCCAGTGACTCTCCCGTTTCTCAGGATTAAACTCAAGCCTTGTTCTACTATTTTAAAGCTTGACTGGGGTAGATTATACAGTTTGGAATTATTGTGCTCAACATATTGAACATATTTTCTTCAAAATACAGCATTACAGTCAACATGTTTCCTCTTTAAAAAGAAAAAACACAGAAGGCACTGTTCTATTTAAGCTGTCATGATGTGACAAAATCTCAGAGGAAGCCGTTTAAGAAGCTGAAAAACATTAGAGACTTAAACTGTGGTTTTAATTTTTTAAATGTTTTGTTCAAAAGCAATAAATATTTAACCTGAGTAAATATCAGTGATCTGGACACACACAAATACACATGTTCTGTCACTGTATAAATAATTTAATTTGATTCTGAGACATTTTGAGGCAGTGACCTCTAAGAAAATTTAAAGCATACATGAGAACAAATGTGATGAAATACTAAAATACAAGTTTTTTTCTTTTTTTCCTTTTGACTTACTACAGTGGATACTTATTACAATTCAAGGTGGATACTTACTATAATTAAGTATGGTTTTATTTTCAGAGCTTCGGAGATATGAATACAGGTGTTGTTCCTTTAAATTTAAGTACTTTTCAAACCAAAATGTTCTAATCCGCATATGCTTTTTTCTAATGAAAGATATTCTAACAAAAAATTTGGCCTGACAATTGGACATCTAACTTTGAGATTTTCATGTACTTTTTTCTGCCATTTTATTAGCAATATGAGTAAGCTTTCAGATGGGCACAGAACCCCTCTGTTTCCATTTTGGCTGCTGTAGGGAAGCTGTATGATTGATGTGCATTCTGTGAAAAAAATTATTAGGAGCATAGCAAGTATATTCATTAAAATGTAAACTTTTAAGCACAAGCATTTCAAGAGTACCAAGAATGTTCTGTGAACTGGAGACTTTAAGCTGTTAGGAGCCAGCAAACCCTATCTACCTACATAGACCTGTACACAGATTTTGCACAACAATTAAGAAAGAACAGGGATGGATGTGCTATTAAGGATACCAGGATGTTGCTGGCAACAGAGAATATTTGTACAACTTTTCCATTTGTTTATGTATGACAAATCTCCACTGAAGAATAGTTAACATCCAGTCTGCGCAGCTGTTACCGCTTTATTCACCAGCAAGACACAAAAATGCAATTTGATACATGTAAAAAAACACGTCCCTTCTTCGTCTAGTGTTTAGATAATTCTTTATAAACAATATTAGTGAAGTGAATGCTTTTCCTTCTTCCTGTATAAACCTTATTAAAAATTTTTGTGCTTTCGTTGGTACAGCTTTGAATGAGCGTTTATTGTACCTGAAAATGGCGTATATAGTTCTAACCTGTACCTTCCGGTTCTAAAGCCATAACTTCTTAAGGAGAGTTTACATTTTTTAATTCTACTAAATTAATTGCATGGTAGGTCTTTATATATGAAAGGATATCAACTTCTGTTGACATCTTATTAAAAGGTAGCTTCACTAAATATACCTGGAGTGTGGGAGATGTTTGAATTTCTGGGACCAAGGAAGCTTTCCTGAGAATCATGTCATACTCAAAGGTATGCTTAGGGAGTTTAGGCTTTTAACCCTCTGGAGAGAGAGAGGCAGGTAGATGGAGAAAGACCTTGGTGTAGGATATGACCTTGAAAGAGCAAAGATATATTTTAAAACCATGTAGTAGCATAAGCCTTAAATTATTGAGATAATATAATAAATGTGTCAAATGCAAAATCATTGTTTGCACTATAGTCTAAAGACAAGTTGGGAGGGTCAGTGGTACGTGGCAATAGAAACCACTCGCAGGATAGGCGAGGGAAGCAGTGGGAAGGTATATCTGGTTGGATTTGCCTGGAATGTGTTGCTTGACCACTCCACTACTTAAGGATATGTTTATGTGTAGGATCTCGCTGGAAATCCATGTCCAACCAGGAGAAGCAACCTTATTATGAAGAGCAGGCCCGGCTAAGCAAGATCCACTTAGAGAAGTACCCAAACTATAAATACAAACCTCGACCGAAACGCACCTGCATTGTTGATGGCAAAAAGCTCCGGATTGGGGAGTATAAGCAACTGATGAGGTCTCGGAGGCAGGAGATGAGGCAGTTCTTTACTGTGGGGTAAGTATTTCTGAATTTAGCCACTGGAGCTTTTCTTTCCCAACGAAAAGCTGCAGGATAGCTTCTGGCAGTGTATTTGGGGAAGAGATCGGGAGGGCCTGTGACCTACTGAAGGGGCTTGGCTGTGCATCTTTGCCGTGTCATAAGGAGCCCTGCAGCATGGCTCCCACTCGCATCCAGCCGAGCCTGCAGCCACTCACTCCCAGCTGATCACCTCTGTCATTGTCTACCCACCAATTTAAGATGCTCAGTGCCCACACACAAAGTTTCTGGTAGTTTATTTAAGCAGACACACAGGGAGAAAAAAAATAAAAACTAACCTTAAGAAATCCCCAGAAGCTTTCTAGCTTCTCTGGGTGGTGCTTCTGACTCTAATCACAATAGTCTGCTTTTGTTGTGGGATCTACCACAAGATAATTGGCCTTGACATTGGTTATAGGACCTCATTTTTGGCATAAGATCCAGAACTCCTGTTGCAGTAAATTATTCTGTGGTAGAAGCAGTAACAATGTAGATTTTCTTGCTTAAATCAGAAACTAGACATGTTTTTGATATCTTCAAGTCTGATTTCATGTCATTTTGTTTAAAAATTAGGTAATAGATTTCTGGTATAAATTTCGACTTGGCTGACTAGCTGTCTGCATTCAAAAGAGGCCTCCCCTAACCACAGCAGTCAGGATAAATGGGGGTACAGATGCCCGTAGATTCCAGCACACCCAGACCTAGAAGCGCAGGGGGTGGCAGACCAGAGGGCCGTTCTGGAGGCACCAGTCTGAAGCAAATGGAATCGGAGTAGGGAAACACTTGGGAAAAGGTCCCAGAGAGGGAGAGAGAAAGACAGAGAGAGAAAATGGAGTAAGCAAAAAGAAGCTGCATTCACCATGAACTTGAAGGAGAATTGAGGAAACAAAGACAGCCTCGCTTAAAGGCGAAAAAGAGGCATCTTAAAGGAGAAGTCAAGAGCTATTTATTTTTAAGGACACTCAAAAGGCAACACCATGGTAGAAAATGCTGGTTCCAGAAGCATGTGTTGAAAAGGATAAAATTAATTTGGAATAGTAAATACAATACAAAAAGTTGATTAAAGTAATCTGAGTCTTGAGTCTGTGCAATACACTAACGTGTTCTAGGGAGGAGGATGAGCTTGGGAGTTAGACTGCTCTGGTTCAAATGCGACTCACTGTGCAAGTACCTTTACATAGTGCTTAGGACAATATCATTAAAGGAAAACTCTGCCATCATCATTACTATTTATTATGTATTTACTATGATGAGAAAACTGCATTTGATATCATACTAGATAATCAGTGAATTTCTTTATGCTGTGGCAGAACCTTTTAGAGGTAAAGAGAGGCTTAAGCCACTTTATTATTTAAAGATCCTAATTAATAAATGAAGATTTGCCAAAGTAGGATTAACAAATTCCTCTGTGTTATAAATACTTGCATTTTTTTTTTCAAATTAATTTTTATAGTACCAAAAGTAGAATACTTTTAATTGGGCTATTCACATGATAAATACAGGATTATAAAAATAACCAATTCATAGTACACTTTAGGTAATATAATCATAGGCAACAAATACAAATTTAAGATTGCACAGTAACTATCCCCTTTTAATCCCATTAGTGTATATCTAAGATTGTGTATAATTTCTTTTGAACAGAAAATCAAAACTTTGAGAGCTTTTGTAATGCCTGCCCTTCTCCTCAGTCATGTCCTCTGTGTATTTAGTGATGCATAGTGAGTCTCTTGTCACAATAGTCTGGAAGGCTATTATTTTAGTTCCCTGATTTTCATTTGAGAATCTGAGTTGTGGTAATAATATTTAATTTAGTTCTCTTTACTAAAGGGTACATTAAAACAGCTCTAGATCAAAATACCTCAAAATCTTGGTATGTGTTGCATATGAAATGAAAAACTAAACTTCACATCCACCATTTCTTTAGTGTCTACTGTGCACTAGGTGTTTTAGATAAATAAATCACGTAATTCTCTAAATAAAATAAAGAAATTGAGGTTTATAGAGGTCTGGTGGCTGCTAAAAGGTGAGAAAGAGCCAAGATTGAAATCTAGGTCTTGGCCCCTGCCATACCAGATGACTGAGGAAGTGTCCTCACCACCTTGCCTCAAATGTGCCTCATTGTCTATCCGAGCACAGTTAATGGTTGTGCCATTGGAGAAAGGACTCTTATGACTTGGAGAGAATGAAGTGTTTGGTTGTGGTATGTGGTGCATAAAAGGAGCTTTGAAATTTAGAGACTAAGGATCCTGTTCTGACGGTGTAGGGGAGTCCTCTGTGGCAAGATCACTCTAGACCAGTGGCTCTCTACCTTCCTAGTGCCATAACCCTGTAATACAGTTCCCGTGGGTTGCGACCCACAGGCTGAGAACCACTGCTGTAGACTGTGGAATAGGCTAACTAAAGTGCAGGCAGTGACTAGAATGTCTGATTTTTTAATCTTCTGTGCCAAGCATTTTCCTCATTCCAGCTTTGCTACATAAAAACAACTATTTTTTATGCTTAAGGAATGGTATTCTCTTTTAAGGAGTGGTATCTGATAGATTATTAACTCCCTGAGGTTTGTCTTTGGAAATTGATCTTTATTGGATGTGAGTTTGTTATAAGAAGAGCAGGGAGAAAACAAACAAAAAATTCAAAGATTGCTATTGACTTCTTCATGGAATGGGGGTGAGATCAATTTTTATAGCTGATTTTGAAAAGACATGCATAACTTTCAAACCAATAAAACTACATGCGATGTTCAACATTTTCTTGCATTTTACTGACTACACAGTTGTGACTGATGAGTTAGATTTTTTACTTAGCTATTATGAAATGAGTTTATCAATAATACGGAATTTAGTAAGGTTAGCTCTACCTTGGATTTAACCCTTTCAATTCACAGAAGAAGTATCAGAATTTGTAATAATCCTGATAAATACTATTAATGTAGAAATGATACTCATTAGTAAACATAATAGTTACCATAATGTCTTAGCAAAGTAATTATGACCAAATGTACTTCCATTTCTTTGAAACTTAGTGGGTAATTTATCTGTAGACTAATGGAAAAGTATGTAGGTATGTTTATACCTCCATGTTTGTGGGCTCTGCCTCTGCAGATTTAGCCAACTGTGGATTGAAAACATTAAAAAGAAAAAATTCCAGAGAATGTTATATTGTTGCTGATGTGTTATGGTTGGGCCTGCATCTATACTGAAAACGTACAGAACCAGTATTTCCTAAACAATACAGTTTAGTAACTGTTTACATAGCATTCACATTGTATTAGATACTACAAATAATCTAGCAATGATTCAGAGTACTCAGGAAGATGTGTGTAGGTTATATGTAAATACTACAACATTTTATATTAGGGACTTGAGCATTCTTGGATTTTGGTATCCATGGGGGGGACCTAGGACCAATCCCCTATGGTTATTGAGGGATGTCTACTATAAAATATTAAATTTGGGACTATTTTTTTTAGCAATGATAATAGAAAATTATTGAATACTTACTATAAACTATGTACTGTGCTGAATGAATTATATAGATTATTATAAATGCAATAAATTCATAAGGCATTATCATTCCCACCATAGGATTGAATAACTCAATGTTCAGAGATGTTAAATGATTTGTCCAAGGCTACACAGCTAGTAAATGGCAGAGCTGCAATTTAAACCAGGCCTACATGAATGTGAAACATACGTCCTCCTTACCATTACACAGACCTCTCAATTAAGGCCTACAAATTATTCAGAGGCTGTATAGTGTACTGGTTAAAAGCAGCAATTCTGGAGCCAAACTGTTTTGATTCAATGACTAATTTTTCTTCTTTTAGAAGAAATAAATATGTACATAAAAATATAATTCATAGCAATCCTTATTCCTTTGAATTCTCCACTTGCCTTTGGGAAACTTATTTAAATTCTCTGTACCTCAGTTTCCTCATGTAGAATGACAATGATAATATTGACAACATGGAACCCTTCTAAAGATTGAATAACTTAAATTTATAAAGTTCTTAGAACAGTGTCTTGTGCCTGGTAAGTTCTAAATTAGTAAATCTTAGTATTTTAGAAAAAAAAATGTGTGCCAATTCTTTTAGTATAATATTTTATAATATAAATATTATATAATAGTATGATATTTTATATTATACTAAAAGTATAATATAGTACATTTTATATTATACTAAAAGAATTATTTTCTAATTCTTTTTATTTATTTATTTATTTATTTTTTTTATTATTAAGTCATAGCTGTGTACATTGATATGATCATGGGGCATCATACACTAGTTTCACAGACCAGTTGACACATTTATATCACACTGGTTAACATAGCCTTCCTGGCAATTTCACAGTTATTGTGTTAAGACATTTACAT
>CAUYPK010142253.1:0-12770 GCA_963574355.1 Loris lydekkerianus | reverse complement strand
TTCACTGGGCCATGATTACTGCCAAGGCTCCAGATGGAGAATGCTTCATCGCCTTGGCTCCTACAGAGAAAATGATGCAGGGTAAAATAGAAACCAAACATAGTAGAGTATGATCAAGAAATAAACTTTTGTCTTCATCAACCATTGAGATTTTGAGGTCATTTCTTGTTACAATATAATCAATTCAACTCTGACACATATACCTGTCTCCAAAGAATTCTCTTCAGAAAGGGATTCTGGTTCTTGGAGAACTGTATGACCACATGTAAATTTAAACTGTATCTGGACCTTACACCACCTACAAAAATTGACTCAAAATGGATAAAAGTTTTGAATCTAAACCATTAAACAATAGAAAACCTAGAAGAAAATGTGGGGAAAACATTTAAGGATGTCAGCATGAGGGAAAGATTTTATGAAGACTTCAGTGGCAATCACAACAACAACAAAAACAAACAAATGGGAGTTAATTAAACACCAAAGTTTCTGCACAGCTAAGGACAGAATAATTAAACAAATAGACAGCCTTCAGTATGGGAAAAGATCTTTGCATGTTATAAATCTGACAAAGGCTAGATACTAGCATCTATAGAGAATTCAAATTAATCAACAAAAAAAGCAAACAGTCCCATCTATCACTGGGCAAGACATACAAACACAACCTTCCCTGAAAAAGACAGACGACTGGCTAACAAACATGGAAATGTGCCTATTGTCCTTAATCATCAGAGAAATGCAGATCAAAACCACCCTGAGATATCACCTAACCCCAGTGAGAAAGGCACCATCACAAAATCCTAAAGCTGCAGAGGCTGGCGCGGATGTAGAGAAAAGGGACCATTTTTACACTGTTGGTGGGATGGGTTGGGCCACATCTATGGTGCATATTTTTATGTATAATAAAAAAAAATTAAAAAAAAGAAGTATGGAGAATCCTCAAAGAACACAAATTAGACCTCCAATTTGATCCCACAATCCCATTACTCGGCATCTACTCAGAAGAAAAAAAAAATCATTTTATTATAAGGACATTTGCAGTAGATTGTTTATTGTACCTCAATTTAGAATCACCAAGATGTGGAAACAACCTAAATGCCCATCAACCCATGAATGGATTAATAAACTGTGCTATATTTACACCATGGAATACTATTCAGCCATAAAAAGATGTAGACATCACATCTTTTGTATTAACCTGGATGGAGCTGAAACACATTCTTCTTAGAAAAGTATCACAAGAATGGAAAACCAAGTATCCGATGTACTTGATACTAATATGAAGCCAGTAGACAATCTAATACACGCCCACATAAGAGAAAAACTCAATTCAAGATGGCGGGAGAGGGATGGAAGAGATGGAGAGGGGAGGAGGGAGGGGGATGGGTGTGCTCCCACTTAATGGGCATAATGTAAGGGTATGTGGCCCACATTCTGGGTGCAGGACACAGCTACGGCAGGGACTCTAACAAATGCAAACATTGTAACCTAATTGTTTGTACCCTCACCTTGATCTGAAATTTAAAAAAGGCATAATGGCCCCCCCAAAATGTCTATTCCAAAGATGTTCCCTAATCCCTGGAACCTGTGAATATGTTCCTTTATATGGCAAAAGACATTCTGCAGATCTAAATATTTTAGCTTTTGTAACCACATTATCTTTGTGACAGCTACTCAGATCTGCAATTCAAGGGCAAAAGGAGCAACAGGCAATATATAAACAATAACACACAAATGAGTGTGGTTGTGTCCCATAAAGCTTATTTACAAAATCAATCTGCCAGCCATATTCTGTCTACAGGTTAAAGATTCACGACCACTCCCTTAGATAAATAATATAAAAATATAAAATAATGAGTACAAAGACTTTGTGCCAGCAATTGTGAAGACACATAGATAGAAAATTGATAGTTCTTGCTTTCAAAAAAAAAAAAAAAAAGAAGAAGAAGAAAAACGCTTACCAATGTACAAGACTTATGTTAATGAAATTATACCAAGATTTAAGTTTATAATTTTAGCCTTAGACTTAGTATCTAAATTGAATCAGGAAATCACAATTAATCTGGTTTAATCTCCTTTTGATATGTTGCTTTAGATATTACCTAACATATTAGGGAATCATTTTGTTTGTCTTACTTTGTTTCATTTTTTTCTCAATGAATCCTGTCTATTCAAGACATGTCAGCTCAGGTATGTCACAAAAAAAATGATCATACCTTCCCATACAGTTATTATGCCCAAGATATGCCGTATCAGGAAGTTGTAGGATAAGATTGTGTTTCTAAATTACATGGAATCAGAAGCAGAGATAAGAAGGAAGAATCAGAAAGAATTTTATTTTTATATGTGCTCAGATTGAATAAAGGGAAGTGGTAGCCTACAGCTCGGGGGAAAAAAGGATAGGGCTGGAGCAGCAGGTCAGCAGCAAGGCAGACACCAGGGCCTGACACCTCAGAGATCCAGCAGACCCCAGGTTAAACTTCATGTATTTCGGCAACTTTTTCCCTGGGTAATACTAGCACTAATTTAAAGGTGTAATTTAGTACCTGTTAAGAGTAGAGCTGGGCTCAATATCAAAGTTCAGAGATATAAAAGACTGTGGAAAACCAGGCTAGCTGTCTAAGCTTCAAATCTGAGATGGGATAAATCAAGACTTTGAAGAATAAGCATATCTAATGAAAAAGGGAAAATGCTGACTTCAAGGAGAATAAAGATACTGGGCATATCAGAATAGAAGCCTCACATCTGCATTGGAAAATAGTGGGAAGTAAGATAGAGAACGCAGGGACAACAGAGACCAGCGACCTCTGCAGGAGAGTCTTGTTTTCAATATGTTACAGAGGCAAAATTTAGATTTTTTTCAGCTGAGGAATGATATATTGCTTGAGAGATCCTTATTTGATACCATAATTAGAGATGGGTTGCAGTGTGGGGGCAATGTTCTTGAAATCCAGTCAAACGGTTTGCTGAGTGGCATGAAAATGAATCATCGTAGGCTTGGATTTGGAAGGTGTCAAGGGAAAACAGTGAGAAATTTTTAATTTTTGACATACTGAGAAAAGGAGGGAGATCTATCACAGAGAATGCCAAGGTTTTGAGTGAAAGTAATTGGAAAAACGGTGATATCCTTAGAAGAGACAAGGAAATTGAGGAGTGAATCTAATTTGGAGCATATATGGCAGATTCACCTACGGAGGCATCTAGAGGATAAACTTTCTATTAACTTTCAATCTGGTGCAAATGTGCAAGAAATTTTTTCTTAATAATAAAGAGGTGACCTTGGGAGAAAAAACAAAAATGCTCTGACTTTCCAGGCAGGCTTTCTTCCCAGTGTCAGGAGCATTTTATTATCAAAGATGGTTTGGTAAGCACTGGGCTATTCCTCAGCCTGGTAAACCCACTTCACAGAGGCTGCGCTCAGCTTGAGATGAAGCACATAGGGCCTCAGGGTATAGACGTCTGGGAGGGAAGCTGCACTTCCCTAACCTCATTGATAATCTCAGACTTTCCATCTGCCCACATGAAACAAAAGATGTCCTTATTATCAGAGTAAATATTTCTAATAAATATCTGTGTGTTGATGTTGCCATCACAGATCACAATTTAAAATTCATTAGTCCCCACTAATCAAGGAAGAATAGGGACTAATCATACACATATTGATCTCATGAAGAAAAAATTACACAAAAGTATAAAAGTCCAATGTGCCATTTGTGACATATGAATAGGCATTACCTAAGACGTGAAGGCTAGAATTACATATTTGGGTAGGCATGGGATTTTAAACCATGGGAGTGGATGAGTTCTCCAAGAATGAGGATACAGAGGGAGGAGCAGACAGCCGGGACCAACTGCAGATAACATTTTCAATGAAGTCTTCTTGATTTTTCTAAAGAAAAGGTATACACAGTGAGATCATCAAAGGGGTTCCCATACCAAAAAACAACAACAACAAAAAAAAGAAAAACACCAAAAGCTATTGCAATGATATCTGCCATAAACAAACAAACAAAAAACCCTCAAGGGGAAACCCTTGACTGAGTTCTCTAAAGATACGAACAAGACTATTATCTACAGGAAGGAAGTGAGTTGTGTTTTGTCACCAAAAACTTCCCAACTACTGCAATTATTTGAGAATCTTCTAGTAAAATATAGGCATAAATCAACCCTACATATTTACAGGTGTCTTACTATCCCAATGTCTTAACCTTTTTGGAGGCGATAATGCATTTTCTTAATGCCTTCATTAAAATATTTATTTTAGATTTATTTTATATTTATTTATATTAAAATAACTGCAAGTTAGAGGAGGCTTTTCTTAATGTGAAAGACAGTAAAAAAAGAGACGGGCAGGAGGGAGAGAGAAAACTAAAAACTGGGCTCTGAAAATAAGCCAGACACTGAAAGGAAAACATTGGACGATCTACTTATAAGTAGAATCTTTAAAAAAAAAAAAAAAAAGTCAAATATACAGAGATAGAGAACAGAACAAATTGCAGAAATAGGACTACGAATCTTAGAGAATAAGTCGGGAGACCTGGGATGCATTGCCGCCTCTTGGAGCTGCTTCTGCATCACCCCAACTTCTTTTTTTCTGTCTTGTGTCCTTCCCTAGTTTAGATTTTACATAAAAGACATTGAAATTGATCTTTCTTTGCCTCATTTAACAAACTACACAACTATTTGCTAAACAGCTATATGCTTATTCCATCGGCAGATTAGATCTTAAAATACCTACTAGTGATTCTGCTTTGTCTAGAAGAATTGTCAAAAAACTTTTTTTTTGGAACAAAACTGTCTGTTGAAAATACCTTTTCACTTAAAATAAATACATTTTCTCAAATTCTTTTCCCAATTCAATTTAAAAAGAAATTGAATTTATCTTTTATAAAACCAGAGTCCATCGTTGATAGAACTGGCTTCTCCTCCGCTGTGCTCCTGATGTAAGTAAAATATGTGTGTTGTCAACAGCCCATATGTCTCCTTTCTCTTAAACTTGAACACTGTCTATGTTGTCATATTTTATCATGACAATTCTCACTTCAGGCAGGAGACAAGCCAAAGCTTCTCTGAAAACATGGAAAGAACAAATGGAAAATGATAGGAACAATCTTAACTTGCTGAAATGATGAGAACTTGCAGTTAAAACCAGTAGAATGCTAAAAGGCGAAACCATTCCTATTATGTTGAGTTGCTAAGGGAGTGGAAAACGTGAAGAGAAAATGTAATGAAATTCTTGTAAGAGAAGCAGGTGGTTAAAGAAAAAGAAAAAAGCGATGGCTTCAAACCAAGCTTGCTGAAGTCGGAATTGTTTCTGCACATGAGCACAACAGACGGTAATGAGGGAGAAAACTTGAGTCATTTTGTAAAGACCCAGCGTCAAGGCAAAGTTTAAGGAAATGGAAAAGAAAAATAGTGTATTTGGTGAATTTCAGTCCAGAGGAGTTGAGAGCACTGGCAGGTAACTGAGTTTTGAAAAGGAAAAGCTCTCTCTCTCTCTGGTTTTTTTTTTTTTTTTTTTTTAAACAAGGTAGCAAGAATAATTAATGGGAATGACATTGGGGAATTTTGAAGTGAGAACTGTCATGATAAAACATGTAAACATAGTGTGCAAGTTAAAGAGAAAGGAAACATAGGTAGTTGACAACTCCATATTATACTTACACTAAGACCCCAGGGAGAAGTCAGTTCTCTCAACTACTTTAGAAAGTTGTATTCAAACTGCTTCTTTCTCTCCTTGTGGGACTAGGAAGAGACACTATCTTGAAAAATGGGATGGGTCCTCTTAGAGGCAGGAAAAACAACCAGATCTCTCTCATGGGTATGGAGTAGGTCTGTTGCAGAACAGCTTTTAAAATGACTAATGGTCGGAAGCAGTGTTTACTTGAGGTTAAACCTAGACAAGGGAGTTTGACGAAAGTATTTCAAATTGTATATAAAACCAGCATGTTGTACCCCATAAATGCATTAATGTACACAGCTATGATTTAATAAAAAATAAATAAACAAGTAAAGACAGGGTGTGAGGTTAAAAAAAAGAAAGAAAGAAAAAAACATAGACACAGAAGCTGACAGAATAGAGGCATGAAGAACGATCAAGGAGAGAACAGCACAAAAATCAGAATTAGTGGGAGGAAAGAATTGGAAAAGGCGAAAGGAGGAAAGATTTCATGGAACAATCATGAAGACTGGACTGGAGACTCCATGAGTTACAGACGCTGAGTTTGAATGAAACTGAAGGATCTGAAGAACTGTGAATGCCTGGGCACATTCTAGCTGTCGAGGTGGAAACAGATGAATGCACATATCAATCTAGCTGTACCCTTTACCATTCCACGGGCACTCCCAGCTTCTGACTTAAGTTCCTTCTTTGAGCTAAAAATATGAATTCCTCTAAAGTTTAGTTTTTAATATTTATTATCTGTCTTTGCCCCTTATCCGCACCTCTGTGTTTTGGATAATGGAATGGATCTCCCCACTCATCCTGGATTATGTGATCCCGACCCAGGTATCCCTCTGTGCTTAGCAGTCCTCCCTTCGCTCACCAGCCTCCAGCCAACTCGCAGAGCAAAATGGCATCAGTGAGATGCTACAGTGTCCCAGAATAATGGCAGGAGGTGGATCCCAGAGAGAACAACAGGTGAGGACCACAGGTATTCAAGACATATGGAAGCTTCCTCTACAGATGGATGGTTCTGAACCATGAGTAGAAAACAGATTAGCCTGCACTTAGAGGATGGCAAAAAGCTATAGAATGTTGTCCTTTCCAGTTGTCTAAGAGTGACAAAAATTTCCATACACATTTTTTCTTATGTCATCAAAACCCTTGATAAATAATCTTGGAACATTAAATGAGTTAAATTTTGTTGCATCGAAATAAATAGAACCTGAAAAATAATAACCAAATGACACATAAGATTCATGTGATAATAATTTAGATCTCAAAGGACCAAGGAAACGCCATACTTATCTCCACAGAGATTCTGCAATGCTGTTTCTAATATCTTCATCAAATCATTTCCCTGGTCACTGCTCTGACAGTGACCCATGGCCCATAAGGGTCAGTTGCCTTGGACAGTGCAGGGTAACATAACTTCTGGTTTTCTCAGGACTGTCCCCCTTTGCACTGACTCTGTTGTCATCATTACTTAGAGTTTTCCCTTTTACTCTAATTAAACACCAGTTTAGAGAATAAATCACAGGTCACCACATATTTAGGGAGGTTAATATTTTCCCCAACCTACTTTTTCAGTAACATTACTGCTATTCCTTTAAAATTCCTCAGACACATGGAATGCTTCAAAATTTCTCAACACACCAAGTGCTTCCACGTCTCCATTCTTTTGGTAGTACAATATCCACTGTTTTCACCACCTATACAGTTTCTTTCCCATTCTTAACCTGTATCCACTCATTTATCCATGGGTGGATAAAGGGAAAGTAAAAATTCCAACTTTCCCTTTAAACCTGGATGACCAGGCGCCTTGACCACAAAGGCCTTTGCAAACCTGTCCCTCCTACTCTGTGAGCCACAGAACTTTAGGCATAATCACCATGGTGGCATCTATGACATCTAACTCTCCACGCAGATTTACTTGTCTATGAGATCATAGAAAAATAAGGCTGAGATCTTTGAGAATGTGTTTAAATGTATCCAAAATTAAACATTTATTACATCTACCTCCCTCCCAAGAAAAGTCCGGGTCCTATTCCACACTCCCTACCTCAAAGAACATAAGCAAGAGCTGTGGCTGAAAAAGTCAGAAGCCACCTGTCACTTTTGACTCTTCTCCTCCACTCACCATTTCATGTTTCACTCTATCCAAAAATATTATACATTTTACCTTCTGAGGGTTCACTTCTATTATCTCTACCAAGCAATAGCCATCTCTGATGTGGGCTAAATCTCTAGCAGTCTAAACAATCCAGCTGAAGATACTCCACATTTTGGTGAGAGTGTTCTTTTTGAGAATGAAGTATGCTCTTAGCTGTTTTGATATTCTAACAATTATTTCCCATTAATCTAAGAAGAGATCCAAAGGTTAGGTTCTTCGGTTACCCTGCCATTGCCAATGTATCTAAATACCTAGTTTTATCTACTTACTACTTATTCATCTTTGAAACCTCAGCTCAAGTATCACCTTCTCACGGAAGTCTTTTCTCACTTCTTGCAGTCAAATCTCCCAATTTAGACTTCTGTAGCACCATGTACCACAGCTGTAGTTTGTTTTATTGGGTATGTTAATTCCACTTATATACAATACATTACCTAGACCGTTCTGGTACTTTGGTACACCCATAAATCTAAAGGCAAACAAATATGTATTAAATTTTTGAAAGACAATGGAGTGATTGTGTCCTGCTTTTTGTCAGAGCCTCAGTGGTAAGACAACAGCAGAACTTAGACACATAAATAATAAGGAAGCATCTTCCAGATATTCTGTATTATCTTTCAATAAAACTTTATGCTATTTACCTTCTGATCAGGTAAATGCTATTTACCTTCTTACCTTTGCTCTTTCTTATTTGTTAGATTTGGAAAAGTTGAAAGAAGGAAAAGTAACTTACCCTATTTTTAGTCTTCCCCCACCCTAGGACCTTTTATTTCCAAGCAAAACTCTAATATGTAATATTTAACTTCTACTTATCAAAATTACACCTCAGAGAGATTAGACCAGGATCTGTGATTGAAGCAATTGCCTCCATAGGAATAGCACTTGGGGGATTGAATTATTCAGTGAATTTCTGAGTTATCTAGAATAGGCAGTAATATACTGAAATGACTTCAGGGGCCAGACAGGGAAGGAAAATGAATGAACCTTGAAGACGTAAGGCAATATAAAATAGTGGTGGCTGAAGAGTTCTGCAGAGCACAAGGCAGCCTAAAATCACTCAGATTTTCAATCGGTTTTAACCCTGTCATGCTCAAAAGCCCACATGTCTCAATTATATATGATGAAAGGTTACAGTGCGTATACCCTTATCTGTTTTATCATGGATAATATTTCTATGGTTTGATTTAATTTGTTTTAAATCTCCAGACCAAATAGTAACAAACTATTTAGATAAAACCTGTCAAGTTAAAGATATATATCTATTTCCCTGACACTGTGTTTTAATAAAGTACTGTGTTAAAATAAAAATAAAAAAAAACCTAAAGTGTAATTGTACGCTTATTAATGGATTGATGAGATGTTCAATTTAATTTGATTTCTTCATGCTGTGCTTCTGGTGTCAGGGAAAAGATAATTCTTTACTGTCAATGGCTTCTTAATTTATCTCATGTTCTATGCCCTGCCAATTTTAGCTATTCAATTACAGCAATATCCATTTTTCTTACTTACAGGGGTTTAGTTCTGGAATTACCTGCATATTTGAAGGAGAGGATTAAATCACAAGTCAATTCTGTTACTCATATTTATGGGGAACAGAGATGTTATGATAAATGAAATCCATTACTAATCCAAAAAATCTCATTGTAGGTAAATGCATCAGCATTCCACTAGAGTAACTTCTGTTAACCTTGCCAATAAGAAGGAAATAATCAGTGCACTCCCTTCTTCAATCTGTCAGGTATTATACATGCAGAAGGCCAGTGTGGGAGCAGCAAGAAAAAACAGAGACACCAAAGGTCCAAGCTGCCACGTACACACCAAAGTCAGCTTAATTTATTTGATTTAGTGTATGTGGTTCCTTTGAATGAAAACAAATGAATTCAAGATTTGTTCTAGTAGAAATGTCAAAGGATGCCTATAAAAAATGTCCTATTTTCTTAATTATTCCAAGGTTAGACAAAGTTTTATTCCAAATAGACATTCATCTATTTTTACAGGTAAGGAAATTATGATCAGTATCAAAGGAAAAAGGAGTAAAACAAATGTAAATTCTAAAATCTGACCATGTACGAAAAAAGGTAAAAAATTAAAAGCTGGTTTCTACTGGACTGCCTTTCTTTGTGTCAGTTAGAATACTGCTGGGAAACAGAAGACACATTGAAATTGGATTTTCTTTGAAGAAGTTTGAGTACTGGTAGAAAATTAGGTCATAGCTGGTGAGGGAGGAAAGAGCCAAAAGATTTTGTCTTTTATGATAGTAGATCCGAGAGCATGTTTACATACTAATAGTAATGATCTAATGAAAGAAGAGAGTTGTTCAAGAGGAAGAAGCAATGATTCCATGGTGAATCTACACAAGGCACAAACAAAGGGGTTTGCATTTCATAGGAGCAGGAATTCTTCATCTCCATACGGCTGACCATGCACCATAGCACTTCTTCCTCCTTATCCTGTGACTATATTTCATAGCTGCAGTGAGATTGGTTCCCATAAAGGGAACACAAAAATAAAGTGTCATTTCTGAGCTAAAGCACTTATGACTTCTCTACCATCTTTGGCTTCTGTGGTGATCACAGAGGCCACATGTTGCAGGTGGCCTAACAACTGGAAAGTGATCTGAATTTCTAAAGCGCTGTTTGACAGGCAGCTGCCCCTGAAACCCAGATGAGCATGAACAACTGCAGCAACTTCTCAGGAGTGATAAGCAAACTGTCACGGAAAAAGTCACTGAGATACTGTGGATGTGTCCTCTTAGTGGGGCATCCTACTTTAATGAAAATTCACAAGACGGAAAGCAGAAAGTGCACGGGGTAAATGTGGGGATAGGTTCTAAATGTGTGTTATTTTTATTTTTTTTGTAGAGACAGAGTCTCACTTTATTACCTTGGTAGAGTGCCGTGACGCCATAGCTCACAGCAAGCTCCAACTCCTGGGTTTAGGCAATTCTCTTGCCTCAGCCTCTCAAGTAGCAGGGACTACAGGTGCCCGCCATAAGGCCTGGCTATTTTTTTTCTTTGTTGTTGCAGTTTGGCTGGGGCCAGGTTTGAACCTGCCAGCCACCCTCAATATTTGGGCCGACACCCTACCCGCTGAGCCACCCCTAAATGTGTGTTATTAAAATTGATCCACCTCTATAAGCAGAGAAGAAGGGCCACAGTTGAGTTGGTGTAGGTTGTTTGAGGAGGAAAGAAGGCATATATTTTTCATTTTGGTAAATGAGGAAATGAAAATACTCTAGGAGCTTAGAAAGAATGCTAGGTATTTTAAAGCCCTATTGAGGTAAGATCACTCTGCATTCAGTCAACCTAAGACAGGGGCTATGTTTTTCTACCATACAAAAAACAAAAGAGGGAATTGTTGGGCCCTGCCACGTCCCTGTGGCCCAGTGCAACTTCCCAAGCCTGACTAGAAGTAGATCCATCAAGCTACTTCCGCGTAGCAACGACTCAGCAAGGCCCGGCCTAAAACTGCCTCTACCTAGATACAGCCAATGTGGTACCATGCCACAGGCCCAACCCTGTCACGCACCTCGTCCTCCACCTTCTTTCCCCGCCCCTTCTCCACAATAAAAATAAATTAATTAATTAATTAAATTAAATAAAAAAAAAAAAGAGGAGTCTTTGAGGTCAAAATATGAGAATAAATAAATAAATAGGTTGATAGATAACACCAGCAGATATTTCTTTCTACTATTAGACTCAAACTCAATCACTACCTACATTGTTTCACATTTCTAAAATTAATTTGACTTCTATAATATAAGGCTTGTCATTTTGTTTTTATTTACTTCATAAATTTGTTTTTGTTTGTTAGAAATAAGAGGGCTCAAACATGAAAGGATTATAATTAGTTTTATATCTGTATGTATTTAAGAACTATCATAATATTTAAATAAAAACTGTAAATCCTTGAAAATATTTTCTTTTTTCCCTTTTTTTTCTTTTTTTTTTTTTTTGCAGTTTTTGGCCGTGGCTGGGTTTGAACCCGCCACCTGCAGTATATGGGACCAGCACCCTACTCCTTGAGCCACAGACGCCACCCAAAATATTTTGTTGTAAATAGGATTTCAGTAATACTCATAATTCAGAAACATAGCTGAAGATGAGGGGAGGAAAATGGATTTTCAAAGAGAAGAAAGTCAAAGCGTTCGCTGTGGCAAATAATCACAAAAATCTGCCCCGCTCTGCGTCCCCATTTTCCCTTCTACCACTTTCCCAACTTAAGCTACTCATTTGCTGCTTGCATTTCTCTGAACACATCTGTTCTCTCATTTTTCCAGTCCTGACAACAGAATGTTAGTAAACCTTCTAAACTTCCAAAACTTCCTGGGCCTTCTGCCGTCTTTCACACATGAAGTGTGACACTCCTAATCATTCTTACGGACTCAGCTAAGAAGTCACTCACTCAGTCCCTGACCCCCAAGAGCAAACGCTCTCAAGGGCAGGGGAAGATCTAATCAAGTGGGTGAGGAAGGGTGTCCTCCATCTAGGAGGCAGGATTTTGTGAAGATTGATTTTGACCAAAGTCTAAAGGGAAGGAATAAAAGAATAGTGAGAAAAACGGTGGAGAGCAGAGGCCAGTGTTTCAGAGACAGACGTACAAGCACCAGTGATAGGAAGGCCATGGATGGCGAAAGCTTCCAGGGAGTTTGAAAGACTAAGTGAGGAATTGTAGGATCGAATGGCAGGTCTATTTTTAGTTCTCTAAGTGTTCTCCAAACATCTTTCCAAAAGGAACATATTAGTTTCTACTTGGTATATATCCCGAAGACCAAAAGATCACATTATAACAAAGATATTTGTACCAGAATGTTTATTGCAGCCCCATTCATAACTGCTGAGTCATGGAAAAAGCCCAAGTGCCCATCGATCCACGAATGGATTAATAAATTGTGGTATATGTACACCATGGAATATTATGCAGCCTTAAAGAAAGATG
>CAUYPK010142247.1:0-19616 GCA_963574355.1 Loris lydekkerianus | reverse complement strand
AAGTTGTGTTTCATTTTTCAGTAAAAAAAAAAATGGAGACTGTACCTTCTTTATGTTTACATGGATGGAGCTGGAAAATATTCTTCTTAGTAAAGTATCTCAGGAATGGAAAAAAAAAGTATCCAATGTACTCAGTACTACTGTGAAACCAATCTATAATAACTCACACTTGCATATGAAAAATAGAAATATATTCTTAAAGAAGCTGGCCAACCTTTTATTTTTAATTTTAGACACAACTGTTTTTCAATGACAGTGTGGTTGATTAATCATATTATTTTTTGGCTAGCAGACCTGATTTCCTTTCTGCCCCTCAAGACCAAAATGCAGCAAAATTGTTTCAGTCCCTCTTCCAAGTTTCTTTGCACAGCAGTAAGCATATGGTATTGCCACCTAAGGTTAACCAAAAATATATGAATCCCATGCTGTGTATCAAAAGGTGTCAAATGGCTTTTAGACAGTACTTTCTGAAAGGTATGTTAGCTTCTAAGGGGTTTCAGTTTAGTAAGTTTTCTCTTGGGGAACCTGTTTTCTAAAACTCTCCAAAGTGAATCTGATATTCTCAAAACACTTTCACTTGGTAGTCAACAAACTTGTCTAGAATTTAAAATCAAGCAGTTTATCACATACAACAATTTTTTTCCAATCTCCAGAATTTAGAGACTCATACAAAACTCACTGAGAAGCTGGACAAGCCTGGATTTTTGACATTACAACAGGTGTTCTGAACTTTCCCTGTCTTACATCCCTTTTACAATTTTGTTAAGACTCTGGACCTCTTCTTTGAATAACGTTATTAAATATATATAGGATTTACAAAGAAACCTATTATGTAATACGGTTATAAAATACAGACTTGAGAGGTATGTATATATATATGTGCATGTTTCTTTATGCATTAAATACAGTCATGTGTAATTACTGTGATGTTTAAGAAATGATAAGCATAATTTATTTCTAAATAGAGGGTGTGTCTGCAACTGTAGTGTGATATGAAAATAATTGTGATTTCTATTGAGGACAGTCACAAAGATTACTGTGATTTGTTGCTCAGATTCATGAGTGAAGGAAATGTTAGCTTTTTAAAATTTAGTGAAAATAACATACCTTTCTTTCCATCCAAGTTCATACCCACTTAAATTCTACCTATGACCTCCTATTTAAGAATTTTTAATCTGAGTTTCATATTTTACCATAACAGAAGTTTTACACAGTATTCTGGAACATTCATATATGTAAAACAATGTACTAAAGCCTTCTTTAAGCTTAACATTTCTTCACCCACAGTTGAAAACCAGTTTTTAGTGTCTTTGGTGTCTCTCTCTGTAACTGAAGTGCTGCCCAACTGGGCTTGCTCTATTAAGTATATTTTTTATATGTGTAAGAAAAATGCATGTACTTATTTTAAAATTGCACTATCTTTGTCACACCTAAAACTTGCCCTATAATTTTGTGTGTAAAATAGCCTCATTTTTCAAATTCATACAATATATACAGCTTAAAATGACTAATATCTTAAGTCAGAACTTATTTGTAACCAGATGATGACACTAAAACGTAGTTTCCTAGCTTCGTTCAACACACAATTATGTTAATAGATTATTTTTTTAAGAAGGAAGACCCTTCGCGAAACCTTTCGCTAAAACTTTGTACTACTTAGGAGTCTCAGTTCCCCACAGTAACCGACTCAGGCAGGGCCTAGCGGGTCCCGCAGTCCCGCGACCGGTGAGATCCTAGGACAGGAACTGGGGACCCGGAGAAAGGTCACCCCTCAAACAGGGGCTGCCGAGGCGGGTCTCAGCGGCAGCACACTGCGGTCCAGGCGCTCGCCCTCCAACCCGGCTCGGCCGGGCTGCGGGGCCCGACGCGCTCCACCCCCAGCCTACTCCTCTCCCGTGCCCAGCAGAGAAGTCACCTGAAATGACCGGCCAGAGAGCACCGGCAGCACCACACCGGCATGGAGCTCTGCGCGAGGGGTACCCCAGCCCAGCCGGGTCGGCCGCCACTGCTTCCCCTGGCCGGGCTGCCCGCTCCGGGCAACCGCTCGTTCGGGGTCGCGGGGTCCGCCAAGCGCTCCCGCCCCGCGCCTCGCCGCTGCAGCGGCTGGCCGGGCTCTGTGGCACCCGGAGTCAGCCCGCCGAAAGCGGTTTCCGCTCCTTGCCTGCGGGGAGCCTGGCGCCAGCGGCGGGTGATCTCCGGGCGCCGCGATGGGGGCGGAGCGGGGCGGGGACGCTGCTACGGCAGCGGCGGCGGCGCGCGGGCTCCTCCTCGCAGGTGCGGCGGCGGCGCGCGAGGCCCGCGATTGGTGGAGCGGCGGCCGCGGTGAGGGGGCCGGACCGACGGAGCGGAGGCTGCGCTGGCCGGGGCCCGACAGGCGGCTGTGACTGCCGCTGCCCCGGACCTCGACCTGCGCCCCGCGGCCCCTCCGTGGGGGGCTTGGCGAGGCCGGCGATGCGAGCTCACGAACCCAGGGCCGAGCGGAAGAGGACCTGCCAAGCCGGGCCAGCGGGACGACTCGGGGGGAAATCCTGCGTACGGCGTGGCCTCCGCGACCTCGCCGAGGATTCCGGGAATGGCCGAGTTCCGCCCCTGAGAACCCACTTGTGGGTATTTCCTCGCGATGGCCCCGGTGCAGATACCGGGAGCTTGCGGGGGCCTCCCGCCCTCGACCCCGCATCACAGTCACCTGGGGGAACTCACCTCACCATAGATGCCCGGGCCTCGCCCGGAAAGATTCTGTTATGGAAGTCCGGCTTCCTGGAAGGGGTCACCTCCTTTAAGTAAGTGGCTCCCGAACATCCACGAGTGTGACAATTACCAGCATCTCTGGTTAAAAATCCAGGTGCTCAGGCCCGCCCCAGACCTACCGGGTCGGTAGGGAGCATGGGAAGGGTTGGAACGCGAGCTGCTTTTTAAGTCCCTCCAGGCGATTGTGATGCAATTACGAGTTAGAAAATAGAGAGTGTCCCTGTTAGGTGTTTGTCAAAATTTAAAGGGGTGAGGGACAAAAACTAGGAGGGATCGATTGCATCTACTGTTCTACAGAGATGTCTGTCCTCCCCCCGTCCTAATTATTTTTGCGGTTAAACTATAAGATGCTTGAGTTTATGTTTTAAAATGTAGTTTAAATATTCTTTTAAATTTTGCCGAATACTGTCATTGAACAAACTTGCGGTTAACAGGTATTTCAGATTCTGGGAAGCTTAAAAGAACATCATAGTACTCAGCCTGTCTCTAGAACTAAGCAATCTAAGAATATGTTTACCTTTTTTGGAAAAGCAAATTATGTTTTTCTCCTTTTTGAACTTTTGGCAGTATGACACATTCATTTCACATTAACAATAGTTCTGAAAGTGAAGCATGTAATTACTTTTCCTTTAGTGTTTATACCATTATATTTTCGAAGGACCTAAATTCCTGCAAGTTACACCAGTCCAATCCAGACGACGTAAATCATATCTGACACTATCAGAATGTTTCTAAGTACTTTGTGTAAGTTTTTCCTTTATGGGTTTTTTTTCTTGCAGTATTTTAAGATCAAACAAAATGTCACCGCTTAATCTGGTTTGCATTTAACCTTGTCAACTTGCTATCACGGTTTACTCTTGATAATGGCTTGTGACTAAACTAGGCTACAGTGACTACATAGAGGATTTTTCTTATAGTAAATGAGACATAACAGTATTCCTCTTAAATATAAAACCCAGAGTTGGTGAGGTTGTGGGGAAACAGACTCAGCTGCTGTTGTCGAGAGTGCAATGCCTGCATGATGGGAGCTCACTCTTCCTCTCATTGCCCACCATAGTATAATATATTTTTGGGGGAGGGGGCTTACCTCACATGGAAACATGCCAGTTTATGGTACCTTCTGGGTCTCCAGTATCACCTGGTGGTAGAATTCTTAATGGACAACTCTTCCTACTGATATATAATATACCGATATTTTATACATTAAATTGTAATATAGTGGCTAAGGTGATTGTCTGGATTGGAATCTTTACTATGCTACCTGCGTGATCGTGGGCACGTTACTTAGCATCTCATCTATAAAATGCAGATAATAGAATTTCACTGTTTGTGAGGATAAAACAAGAAAACACAAAGCATCACAGTGCTTGACTCATTAATCTCCAAATAAATGTTAGTTTTCATGATTATCAATAATAATATGAAATATTTTTATATTTTATAATAGCAAAATTCTGGAAAGTATGTGCTATGAACTGAACTGTGTCCCACACAAAATTCATATGTTGTAGTCCTAACCCTCGTGGTAACTATTAGAGGTAGGGCCCATAAGGAAGTAATTAAGGTTAGATGAGGCCACAATTGTGGGGTACTAATAGGCCAGAGGAAGAACTCCTTCATGTGAGGACACAGCAAAAAGATGCCAAGCTAGGAAGAGAGTCCTCACCAGGAATGCAGCTGGCACATTGATCTTTGACTTCTCAGCCTCTAGAACTGTGAGAAAATAAATTTCTGTTGTTTAAGCCATCTAGTCTATGGTATTTTGTTATGGTAGGCTGAGCTGACCAAGGCAGTATATCTTTGCATTATCTAGAAGTAAACAAAAAAAATTAAACTAAAGTAAACTATTGTATTTCATAATTTCTAGACAAATCTATCAATAACCGTGTCCTAAAATGCAGCAATTTGATAGTATAAGACTCAAAGTATTATAGAAAATTCTAACAAAACAGTTCCTCTTCTATGTGAGTTTCACTGTGAAACTCAGATTACTTGAGGTGATTCAGATTTGTTATCTTTCATTCCATTGATACATTCTTGTACAGTGAATACCTCTGTTTGGCTATCAGCTTGGAATTCTCATCAATTCAAGTCCCTATCTAGTAAGCAAAGTTGAGATTTGCTTCTGCAGTTTGATCTCAGGAGGTGGAAATATACCAAGGATGCTTCTTGCTAAAAAAGTACAATTTGTTTTTGTGAATGTTGTAGTAGTCAGGTATAGTTGCAGAGAACAGAATTCATAGAATTAACTCTAAGGATAAAAATAATTTCTTACCAGGTATGACATATTTTGCAGTATTATAAAAGGTCAGAAAAATCAGAATATATCTAGAACTCACAAAAGAATTTCCCAAAGTCACACTGCAAGAGCTGGCCACCAAGGGACCGGCTGCCTATCTGTGAGCAAAAAGCTCCCTGCCAAATCGAAAAGCTGCTGACTCCAGAATTATACTTGACATGTAATATTTTAATTTTTTTATTGTCTGTCTCTACTACAAAATAAGTCCAGGAGGTCATGAACTTTTTTCTTTGTTCACTATTGTATACCCAGCCCTGAGAGCAGACCTTGGCTTGTAGTAGGAATGAACATACACAATCATAGGTAACACCCCATAAGCCCAGTGGGGCCAATGCTGGATAAGCCTTTAAATGGGAGAGATAAACATGAGTTATGTGAGACTCATTTCTTTGTTTCATTGCCTATAAGGTCAGTTAATAGGCTTTTTGGCATTACTACAAGATTAAAGAAGGGGGAAAGTAGAGGACAAGGGATATAAAGATAAGTTACAAGAATCTAGGTTTTCAACATCAGAATAGTAAAAGTTCCAGAAAGATTAGAGAGAGTGATGTGAGGAAACATATTTAAAAAGAAAAAAAGTTTAAGAACTAAAGGGGGACATAAGTCTGCAAATGTAGAAGACCTACTGAGTACTCAGCAGGAAAAAGGAAAAAAAAATATGTACACATAGATTTATCATGAAATATAAGAATAGAAACAATAAAGAGAAGATTGTAAAAGTTTCCAGGGAGAAAAGTCAAGTGCCTATGAAGGAACAAGAATCAGGCTGGCAACAGACTTCTCATCAACAGGATTGGTTATTAAGGAATAAACAATGCCCTGAAAATCCATAGAGGAATTGACATTGAACTTTGGATTCTATCCCAAGCCAAACTACTGGTGAAGTATGGGGATGGAATGAAAAGTAAGTATAAACTGAGAAAGCTTTACCTATAAATATTTTTTAGCATGTTACATGAGAATATAGGCTAGCAAAACAAGGGAGTTATTTAAGAAATTGGAGTGAAAATAATTCAGAAAATGCCCCCAAAGGCAAGTTCTATAATAGTTGTGCAGCAGGAGGCCACCTGGTCCAGATTAATAAGACTTCAAGTCTATGAGAAAGAAGATGTGATAGAATTCTGAAAATGTTGAAAGAACCTATTCTAATGATGCTATAAAGGGAAACAATTCATGATCTAGTGAAAGGCAATTTATAATCTGGTGAGAAAGGGGTGTTTGACTAAAGTTGCACTAAAGACAATTATAGAAAGCAACTTGCCTTAGTAGTGAATACTGATGAGATGGATGTAATTGTCTACTGATTTTCTAATTTACAGTCAATCTGTAGACAAAGCAAGAATTGCTTAACTATGGTTGCAGAATAGGTTATAAATGTTTGGCAGAATAATGTAAAAGATAATGAGAAATGAAGAGAAGGGTATGGGATACAAAATTTTTCTCTAACAAAATGAAGAGATATTGTTTATATTGAAACAAGAAATATTCATTTATTATTTAAAATCACAAATGTAATCAATGGGAAATCTAACAATATAGATTTATTAGATACGATTTATTAGTGTTAAGGGTAGGATATAGATATAATTTATTAGTGTTAAGGGTAGGAAACATTTGGCATGATGTCCAGTAGGTAAATCCTTATCTATCTCGAAAGAAAGTAAATATGTGAGATCTGAGATTATACATCAAAAATTCACATCATAAGCATATTATTTACAGATAGGAGGATACCAAAAAACTGAGATAAAAGTAGTTGCCTTTGGGAAACACGTTTGGAGGGATTGAGAAAGGATAGGTTGGGGCCTGTTGTGTTTTGGGTTTAGCCCTCTTCAATTCATTCCTTCAATGTATTTGTTGGGTGGCACCTGTGGCTCAGTGAGTAGGGCGCAGGCCACATATACTGAGGGTGGCAGGTTCGAACCTGACCCCAGCCAAACTGCAGCAATAATAGCCCTGCGTTGTGGCAGACACCTGTAGTCCCAGCTACTTGGGAGGCTGAGGCAAGAGAATCTCCTAAGCCCAAGAGCTGGAGGTTGCTGTGAGCTGTGAGGCCATGGCAGTCTATCAAGGGCGACAAAGTGAGACTCTTGTGTCTGAAAAAAAAAAGAAAGTGTTTGTTGTGTGCAAAAAACTGTGCCAAGAGAAATACCTGTCTACCCAAATCATCAATAAAGTCATAAGTAAGATATTTTCTATCATAACAATGCCAAAACTTGTTAATGGGTGTTAGCCTTGTTCTTAAAAAAATTATTTTTTTTTTGAGACAGACTCTTAATGCCATAGTGCATAACTCAACCCATTTGCCTCAGCCTTCCATGTAGCTGGGACTACAAGTGCCCACTGTTAACACCTGGCTAGTTTGGGGGGGGGGGGGTTTGTTTGTTTGTTTCTTCCATTTTTATTAGAGACAGGGTCTTGCTTTGCTTAGGCTGGCCTATAACTCAGGCAATCTGCCCCCCTCTGAAGAGTGCTCAGATTGCAGGCAGAAGCCACCATGCCCACCCCTTAAAATTTTTTAATGGGCAATTGGTGTCAACCGTATTTCTCCCCTCTTCTCTCAACCGTTCTCTAACATTCTTACTCTCTGTAACAAACTTTTCAGTCTCCTGTCACCCACACACAGTCTTGTTTGTTAGTTTTGTGGGAAACTCACAGTAAAAGAAAAATGTGGCCTGTCCAGTCTTTCCCTTCCAATGGGATAGGTGGGTGAGGTCCCTGCATTTCTATGGAGGAGATTTGTGGTTTTAGAGTTCCAAGTAGTGACAACATCGGAGGCAGCAAGGATGATGAGCATATTGAGTAGTTAACTTGGGAGCATGAATAAGAAAAACCTTCTTTTTCTTACCTGTACCAGAATCGTGATTCTCATCATTGCTGCATATTAGGGTCACTCAGGGAGCCTTTAAAAGATACAATGCCCAGGCACCACCTCCACTTCCCACCACCGTCCCCCAACTCCCATCACTACCAATTAAAATAAAAAGTCTCTAGTGAAGAAGCCTCAGGGCTGTGATTCAAACCGTTAATATATAATTACATGCAATTTCTGTACAATTGATTGAATTGTCAAAATGAATTACTCAGACAACTTTGTCAAACCATTTTCTTTCTGATATCTGTGATATAATTAAAATCCAAGAACAACATTCACTTCTTTGACCTTAAAAAACATAGATACAGTTAGTGTAAATAGAAAAAGTGTAACTTTTATTCATCAATAAAGTTAATTAAATGGCCACACACACAACAATTTATAGTTTTAATCTCACCTCTTATTCTCATTACCCCCATACTGTTTCCTAAACATGCCAGACAAACTCTCCTTGGGATTTGGGGTTGGCTATTGCCAGCGCCTGGGGCATTGTTCCCTCATACATGCATAGTCAATTCCCTCACCTCCTCAGCGAGACTGACCTACCCTACATAAATCAAAATGGCATTTCCCAATCTCACTCTGCTCTACTTTATTTATTTATTTTTAAGACAAGGGAAAGTAGTGTCAATTGGGTTATGAAGCTCGCATTCAGGGATATCTCTCCTCAGCCATGGAACTCACTTCTCTGTCTGTGAGTCTGTTTCAAGGTCAGCTACTGAGATATATATAGGACGCCTCCCCAGGGATGAGGTTCCATGGCATCTCCTGCCCAGTCTGACCTTGTCCGAACACCAATCTCTGGGAACTCACCTCACCTGAAATTGAGGAGCACCCTGTTGGGGCTGCTTCTGGCCCTAGTCTCAGACCTTCCCAAGGGAAATGGAGTGAAGTGATGTGATGCACCCAGCTCATGGCCCCACTGAGGGGCTTGCTTCTGCCCTTATTTATTTTTTTCAATACAAACGAAAAACTAAGAAGACGTTACTAAATACTGTTGGTACATAAGTATAGGTCTGCAGGAAAAAATACCTTGTAAGCTTGTCTTTGATGCCAAGAAGAAATTCTAGTCCAACCTTTAATATACTTCACTAGTTATTTTTTCCTTGCTGGTTTTCATTTCTTCCACATTTCATAGTAGAGGATTGCTACTGCAATGGGGTTTAATGTTAAAACTCCATTAACAGGAACAGATATACACTGATTTCTTCTCAAAAGGCACGTAACCCATCAGATAGCGTGGCAGTTTCGTTCTCATCAATACTCTCACTGTGAAAAAATTGAGTAGGACACAGAGGAATCCAAAGAATAGAAGAAGAAATCTATTGAGTTTTGGAGTATTTGGTGCTTTGAATCAGTCCACGATTATGAAATCTAAACCTCCCACTGTAAACAGGAAGCTGGATGCAAGTCCTTCCACAAAATACTGTCCATTTACTATGTAGGCCAAGAAAACTGCTGGCCTCTGACGCCATCTTCGTCATTCATAGAGCCAACACTTGGAGGCTCAACAATAACATTATAAATTATTCCTCCAGTGATGACGAAGTCAGACGCCCCCACCAGAGTGGCAACCAGGACCGCTTCTTCAACTTCAGGTTGGGACGTTTGAGCACTAAGAATGAGACTCGGCCCAAAGTTTCTATGTTGGTGGCAGCCAGGCTGCAACTTTCATTTTCATCATGACATTTACCAGTTTCTAACATACAGTTTTCCCTGTTATTGTATCTGTTGTGTAATGTTTGTTTCTTCCCACTAGAATGTAAACCAGTAAGACAAGTTGTTTTTTCTGGATTTGTTCACTAATGAAACTTATGTATCTGGAATAGTGCCTAATACTAGTGAGCATTCAAGAATATTTGTTGAACTTCAGGGGCCTCAAATAACTTTTAGCCCATTATCTTCATAAAAGATATGTTATGTAATATGTGTTTGGAATGTGCTAGCATTACACTGTTACATAAAGTCTTTGTGGAGTTATAAATCTCCCCAGGCAGATGTTGTCTCCCCATGAAGCCTGCGGGCTATTTGCACTGCAATAGAAATATCTGGGCTTTAACCTTGCTTTGTCTGTTAACTAGACATAAAATCTTGGGCAAGTTACTTCATCCCTCTGAATCTCTTTAGGTAATCTATAAAAGAAAGGGATTGGTGAAAATGAATGCCAAGTTCTTTTCCTCTTTATTTTATTACCTATTTTGAGTTTGAAATACAATAAAATGTTAATTTTGTGTTTTCTGTTTTCTGAAAGCAGCTAAAACATGCGCCTGTCTCCATATTTCAAGTTGAATTTAGTATAGTAGTTAAAAGTTATGCTCTTTGGAATCAGATTATCTTTAATTTAACCCTCACTTTTCTATTTGCTACCTCAATATTAAACAAGTTATTCAACATCTCTCAGCCTCAGTTCCCTCATCTGTACAATTAATATAATAGAAATACCAATTTCAGTTGGCATTGCTATATTTATTGTGAAATTGAATTAGATAAAATTAGATAATCCACATAAAAACGTGTGATACAGTGCATGATTCATAATAAGAACTCAGTAATTGTTAGCTAATGGCTTTTTACGAAATACTAATCTTAACAATATGTTACATGGGTTTGTGGAAATAGGTAAAGATCAACTAAATGAGAAAAACAAAGTGTATTTATTCTGAGCTTGCTATAGCAAGGAAGTCAACCACTGTCACTGGCATTTTGGCCAAGACTTAAAGGCAGAAAAGTGGGAAAGTTTTCTGGGATGCCTGATTGGAGGCTGTTGGTCTGGAGAAGCTGGAGGCAGGTAACTAGAAGCAGGATGTCCTATGTGATTGGGTAGGGTATATATTTTGCTTTCTCTCATTGGTAAGTTAGAAGTAGGGGGAAGAATTAGGGAAGCTGTCTGTTATTAATCGAGCCCTGACCTATTTGGGATAAATTGTTGTGGAAGTTATTGTTCAGATTCTTAGATTTTCATTGGCTTCCTGGGCTGGTTATTGTGGACAGGGGTTGCTTTCCTGGGCAGGTTGCTGCAGGTTGTTGGCCAAAGTTATATTTTATTATGTGGTCTGGCTATTGTCCATTTGCATATTCTGTTTCATGGGCTCATAAGAATACAGTAAAATTTTTATATCTTTCATTGAATTAGGTTTTCTCATAACTCAAAATATGAAATGTGGGGATAATTTAATTCATTAATTTACATTGATATAATAGTTTTAGAGTTTATTCTAGTTAAGTGCTAATTTAGTACCATTGTGAGATTTGGATGATGTTAGTAGCTTTGCCTTTATTAGCAAAGTTATAAAGATTATTGATTAGAGAAAAAGGGATGGGTTTAGTTGCTTTTTAAATAGATCACAATTTATTTGGTTTAAATATTGGTACTTTGTTGGTACTGTATAAAACTATCCAGTTAGCATCTTGTAATCCATCTTATCTGTTAAAAAAAAAAATGACTTAGAATAAATACAACTATAGTTCTTTCTAGCTAGTCATCTTCTTTAATGCTTATTTGTCGATTAAATTGGGGGAAATTCTATGATTCATGGTAAAGTTATTTTTAGAACAGGACCCATTTCCCACATTTTTCCCTCAGTATTCAGAAATTATGTTTATGCCACCAAATAGGATAATTTCATAAGGCCACTTATATGAGTTTTTTCCCCATGACTATTTTTGTTATTCTGCTCTTGACTTTATTCTCTTTTATTTTTTTTTTTAACTAAAAAAAAATTGTTTTTAGAGGGGATGGGGTCTTGTGATGTTGCCCAGGCTGGATTCAAACTCCTGGGCTCAAGGAATCCTTCCAAATAGGTGAGACTACAAGCATGCACCACTGTGCCAGTTTATTACTGTTTAGTTTTGAAGATTAGTCTCCACAGCCAGTAAAAGTTTTTGTGACCTAACAGTTCTTGCATATGTATAGTATGTGCATTCATTGTTGGATTGCTTCTTTTGGAAATCTACTACTGTTTTGCATTTATGCCCTATAGAATTGAAAGAACTTTAATGTCAAATATACTAAAGTTCAGTCTATTTGAAAAGAAAACGTAAATTTCCACCATTATGTAATTTATTCTTAGGTTTCCAGGGTAAAAGAAGAATTGTTATTTTGGTATTTTAAATTGTAAAAATGTTTTAAAATAATACAATTTACCTTTGTGTGATACTGATGTTATCATATACATAGTATTATAAGGATACTAATGTTTTTGTTCTTGTTCTTAGTCTAAAAGAAGATTTTTATAAATCTCAGAGATAATATTGAATCATAAATGTAAATAGGTATTTTTTAAAATTTTGTTTTAAAATAAGTATCAGTCATGACATAGTTACAATAATAATTTGGTTGACTATCTAACTGCCCGTTACTTTGCCATAACTAGAATGTTTGATAAGGGTGACCTCTTGGGGAATTTACAAGGAATGTGCTTATTTGTGTGCACTTTTATGTTTATTTAATAGAAATCAATGAGAACCCTATTTATTCCCTATTCTATAGAGAATAAATGCAAAATAACAGTACATTTTCAATAGAAGTGAGGATTTATGAATAAGTTACCTGTTTCTTAAGTACCTCTTATAACTGAGACCCAAAATGCAAGAAATAGGATGGCATCCAGAGCTCAAAACTGGAATCTGGAATCAGTGTCCAAAAAGGCATGTGAGACACGTCTAGCCTGCAGTGTGCATTCTGGAGGGAAAAACATCACTCTTCTTTCCTATTTAACAATATTATGTGTGCAAGAATTAATCTCAAGATTTGCATAACAAAAAACACTACACCTGTAGATAAACTAATGAAAGAAAAAAGATTTAAAATAGAGTTTACTATCTATTAAGTGTTTTTCTTAGGAGTATGTATTTTATTTGTAGGAGGATTCTCTTTGGCATTCCTACAAATTGGTCTGCTCTTAAAATACCGTCTTGTTTTTTCCTTGTCATTTATATTCCTTCCTTCCTTATAAATATTTATTTCAGCGTGACTTTACAACTGGACTGTATCTTTTTTATAGTCCTTGGCGTACAAACTCACCTCCTCATTGTGTTTGCCTAATGCTTTCTCACTATGATTCATTTCCTCAAGCAGATAATAATCTTCATCTCTGGCAGGGGGAGTTGACTTGGAGGCTCATGCTGTGTTCTCAGGATGTTGAGCCTTACCACGGGGCAGTTTCACAGTTGCCTCTGCCTGGACTGATGAGTTTTGCCATATCTGGATCAGCTATAATATGGACAGCTAAGTCTAGGATCGTTCTAGCCAAGTAGACAGTGAATTCAGACCCCACAGCTACCCACAGGCTGAGGTGCTGGTTTCCTGTGAATGATTTCTTTCCTCCCCAAGATCCTAGACAGAGAACAAGCTTCTGCAGTTTCCTAGGCAAGGTCAATAGCTGATCTTTTTCCATTTCATAGAATGGTTGGCCCCTTTTGACTGCTTTACAAGCTCACTAGTTTGTCCCTCTTGGTGGGATTGGTTATCATTTCCTGTCTTTGGGTTGATTGATAGGTTGGACTTACATACTAGATCACATCACAAGTTTAATTAGATGATAATGAGTTGTACATCAGTACAGGTTGCTGGAGACTTTACTGTGTATGTTGCCACTAGGGAACAATTTCTAGCTGTGATTTGGTTCCTAGTTACAATTCAGTTCCACTGTCCACCCTTAGCCACTTCCTTGCCACATGTTTACCCTCCACCTAACATTTCAGGCTCCGAGAAACATGGAGCCTGAAAATCGTTGAGGATTCGGGGTGAAGATCTGTCTTCTGTAGCTGCTTCAAGCTGAACAGGAGCATGACACTCCTTAAGCTCCATGGTCTCCATGGGAAGGCTACACGTGAAGGTATGTGTAGTGAGGTCCAGGAGCTCAAGGGGCATCAGAGGGACAGGTTCATTGTGTTCTTATCTGGAAATAGGATGGAATCCAGAACTTCAGGGTTCTTCATGTGTGATCTGGATGGTATGAATGGGAACCCTGGCCATGACCATGGTTTATGTCCATGACCACCTGGATTTGGGTGCCCTTCTGGCCCCTTAATGGTTGAGGGACAGTATTGTGTCCAGTGGTATGGTTGTCCATTTAGGACACGGCAACCTGGGTTTCATGGCATTTCCCACTTCACCTTTGGCCCGTCTGGGGCTGGCACAGCATTCTCTCTTAAAGCGTCTGGGTGGTATGCTGGGAAGGCCATTACTGCATACCTGCCCCCAATAATTCGGCCTTTTGGCAGTCCCTTGTTTTACTTCTGTATTGTAGACAGTGGAGGCTACTGATAGTAGCTGGGCTGTTTGCCTGGGGTCCCAAGGCCAATTTCCAGAGTTTCCTATGGATATCAGAGTAAGAGTTGCTGATGAAGTGTATTTATGATTATTCTGCCTCTGCTGACCTGGGTCTATGCTGGCACACTTTTGACAGCTTCAGTGATTCTTCCTGTAAATATTGCTCCTTTCCCTTGACCATCTCTATGAATTTGGAAAAATTGACTGGTTTTACCCAGATAACTTTTATGTACCCTATAAGGCACTCTTGCTATGGTTGCAGAGGTGGGGACCTCCACAGACCTGACCAGCCACCCAATTCCTGTTTCTGTCATCTAGTGAATATAAATGTGAGAATAAGACCCACATATCCTTCCAGATTAAATCATAAACAATAGCCAGGTGTTCTGATTCCTTTATGAATCTCCCAGAGTCAACAGAGAAACTCCCTACCTTTTCTTGACACATTTTGAGATCCCCTACTGAGAATGGAATATGAACCTTATAGCCTGTCCTGTGGGTTCTGATACTTCCTGTGAAGAATATACAGAAGGCAAGTTAGGATCCAGAAGAGGAGGATAAAGAGAGGGGGTTAGATCATATGTCAGTGGGTCCTGAGGCTTCTCTGGAGCTGAAGCAACAGCCACAGTCCCTTTGTCTTTACCTGATCCCTGCCCTAAAGTTTGAAGTTTGTATAAAGTCAAAGAGACCTTCAGACCTTTTCCTGTCCCCCTAAACTGACAGTTTTCTACACAAGATTCTCAATATTGGGGACTATCCCTCAGATAAGTAAAAGCCTGAACATAGGGAACCTCTGACAACTTTTTCTTTCTTCTACAAAAGAGATCTAGTTGCAGGATGATGTTCAAGTTAAGACTACTGTTCTCAGGTCAGGATTCTCTGTCTGGCAGTTGATGTTGTGGCCAGTCTATATTGCAGAAAGACACTGGCTTATTTATGCAAAGGCTGTTGAGTCCGAGGGTCTTTCAATTTGTTTTTGTTTGTTTTTTTGTTTTGTTTTGTTTTGTTTTTTTTAGGAATGCAACATCCTCTTTCAAAATGTTTTCAAAACAAGGGAGCAATGACAGCTATTAATCTAAGAATACAGATTCAACAATTCTCCCCAAAAAGACAAAATAACAGTTTTCAGCCCAGCAATTACACATGACAAAGTTAAATTAATTTATGAAAATATGTTAGTATTATACATAGAAAAAAAATATTTCTTAAAGATGAAGCAAACTGATTTACTTGCAAGCAGTTTACTTTCACTCACCTGTATAGGAAAATTCACGTTTTGTAATTAAATATGCTATATTAAAATGTAATTTAATTGTAATTAAATATGTAATACATTAAATTAAGGCTAGTATTAATTATTTAATTAATGTATTGTTGCTAATAATTTTTTTTTAATGCCTCCATTTCTTCTTCTTTTGGGTCTTTCAATTTTTTAACCTTCATCCTTAACCACTAGTTTGCCGTCTGTTTATCAGACCTAACAAGGGGATAAGCTGGAGGAACCATTAGGTGTGATCCACATGTGTGCTGAGCTTAGACGTACATGGCACAACCACAAGTTAAACGAGTGCAAGTGGGTTACAAAACTCTTGGATGACGTTTTGGAGCCAATTCATTGTCTTATACCTACTCTTCATCCCCCCCATTCTTTTAGACATGCATTCTTTCTTTCAACATGGTCCTCTGGTTTCCTCTTTAAAACACTGCAGGCCCAGGCAGAGCACGCAGGACTGCCAAAAGGAAGCTTGGTAAAAAAAGGCAGCAGTTGGCAATGAGCCTTAATTTTTGTAACTTATCTTTCTGGGAACGGTTCTGGCACCTGACTCCTCTGCCTCCTCTGCTTCTTCAGTTCCAACTATTTTGAGTCAAGTTCTGCTGGGACACTCACGCGGCCAACCCATTCTGATTGGCTTGTTCAACAAATTCCTTAAATTGAAGAGTGGTCTGTAAACTCTCTGCAATTTATTTATGTGTTAAATTGCTTGATTTCATCTTATGAAAATACAGTTTAGTTTCAAAACCTGGAGTGGAATAGAGTTTTAACTTTATTGATAGAAGAAAATATTACATTTTTTTTTTCTCAATAGTCTTTTGATTATATGAAAAAGTATCATATTTCTGGTAGTGTCAATACGGTCACTACTTCTCTGACCTTAATAATGTGTACTGCAGGGTGGATTAGTAATTCATTGGCTAAACAGTCATAAAATAGTCATTGTGCATGTTAAATTTCTTTTAGTAAGGCAAATTCTAATTTCCTTTTACTTATTCATTATGACAGTATTACTAAACAGGTAAGGATGGGAGTATTTTATTATATCATGTATAGTGAATGTATTGTACTGTGTCTGTGAAAACTATGGTTTAAATTATATTATCATATGTTTTGTTGGGGACAGAGCACATTAAGTTTGAAAGCAACAGAGGTTTGTTTTAGAACTAAAGGGAACTTTATCAAAATTTCTGTTAAGAAAAGCTGCTTATATAATAAATTCAGACCTTTTCCTTTCCCCCTAAACTGACAGTTTTCTACACAAGATTCTCAATTTGAGGGACTATCCCTCAGATAAGTAAAAGCCTGAACATAGGGAACTTCTGACCCCTTTTTCTGTCTTCTACAAAAGAGATCTAATTGCAGGATGGTGTTTAGGTTAAGACTCCTGTTCTCAGGCCAGGATTCTCTGTAATGAAATCATGTTTAAAATAAATTGCCTCTGACCCCCCCCCCCCAAAAAAAAAAAAGAAAGAAAGACAAACTGTACATTTAATGCAAATACACAGAAATTACATGTGATTCTCACCTGTCCTATATATGTAAATCACACTCTCTGGAAAATTCTAAGAGATGACACTGTTACCTATCTTTGACTTCCAAGCCTATCTGCAGGCTAGGATTCCTTGACAATATTTCAATTCTTGCTCTGTTGAATAAATACTTCTTTTCTATCTATTTTATCTCAACATCTGCCTATTCATCTTATCTGGACCAAACCCAATTATAGAAGTCATGTCCTTCATCAGGAATATAAATCTAAAGTTTTAGCAAAACATACAAAGTATACAGTGTATTTTAAGTACTACTTACTCTCTTACACAATCTTCCAGCAAACCCCAAATCCCAGTACTTACATCAATACCCAAGCTATTTCTTATCTTGAGCCTTTCTACCAGTTGTCCTCTTTCACTGCAATGTCCATTTTTTTACAAAGTAGAATTTCATTACATAAAATATCACAATACGTGTACCAGTTAATGGGCATTGGAATTGTTGGGGGCAATCATAAATACAAATCAAAAAATAAAACTGTTCTAAATATTTGCATACAGATTTTGGTGTAGATGTATGTTTTTATTTCATCTGGGGAAATACCTAACAGGAGAAATGCTGGTTTCATATGGCAAGATTATGCTTACTTTCATAAGAAACTTATAAATTCTTTTCCAAAGTGACTGTATAATTTTGCATTCTCACCAGCAGTGCATGAGTTGCTCAGTATCCTCACCAACACTTGATGTTGTCAGTCTTTTTAATTTTAGACAATCTGGTGATATATAGTGGCATCTCGTTATGATTTTAATTTTCTTCTCATGAATGATTAAATTGGGCATCTTTTCATGTGCTTATTTGCAATTCAGTTTTTCTTTAGTGAAGTGACTACTCTGGTCCTTTGCCTATTATGTTACTGAGATGTTTTCTTATGGAATTATAAGAGTTCTTTTATATTCTATATATAAATTCTTTATCAGATAGAGGTTCTCTAAATGAGGATTCACTCAACTAATTCTTCTTAAGTATTCACTGGTGCAGTAGAAATAGTTCAATAGTTTGTGAAACCTTCCTACCAAGACTTGATGATTTATCTCCAATTTCATGTGAGAGAAGAAGTTAAGCCACAGTTATTTGGGGTTTCTCTCTCTAGTAGCTGAACCCAATCCAAACAGATGTATTTTGGCAGTTTCTTCTTAATTTCTTGAAGAATTTGGTTATTTAAGTTTCTTCTAAAACTCTTAAAGTCAAAATTTGAGTTGGAGCTGAAACATTAATGGAGTTCTTGATGTGGACAGAGTGATTTACATTAAAATAGATGAGAATTCCAAGGAAGGAACTTTTGGTTCAGCATATACAGTTGTGTAATTAATGTGGGAGGAGAGGGCCATGGAATTTTTGTGCGGTGGCATTTGCTAGCTACATGGTCCTAGATAAATTACATAACTTTTAAGATTTTTGACTCTTTATTTACAAAGTGGGGATAATAATGTTTGGTCTCCCTACTTCAAATAATTTTTTTAAAGGTTAAGTGAGATAATACATGTGAAATGTCTGTGCAAATACAGTAGAATTAGTTGTAGCAGAAGTAGTAGCAGAAGCATTAGAAATAAAAGTAAAAATAGGAACCATATTTAGTGTTTGTTAGTATTCAAATGGAATACTGACCTGAGGAAGGACGGAGCATCCTGTTTCCTGTGGTGGCATTAAGGCAGAGCTGGTGACCTGCCCATTGCATATTGCAGAAAGTAATCTGTTGAATGGAATTTGGACCAGATATTCTCTGATGTTGTTTCTAAGCCTCTGTATTTTGATTATCTTTAACTTACTTTATGCTTTTTCTATTCTTTTGGCATTGTAATACAGTTAAGTACCAAAGGAAGCAGAGATATGGCATAAAATAAAAGGTATTGATAATTTAAGTATTTTAATTTTTTCATTTAATTTTTGCCACCTCCTTAAAACATAATATTAATGAATAGCAAATAGGATTCAACAGTAAGTACTTTCAGGATCAGTGAGCTGAACTTAATCATTGTTAAAGATAAGACATGTTCCTGCAAAGATCCCTGATAAAAAATAAAAATAAATAAATAATACAAAGATAATGCATGGTTTTGGGTTGTGGACACAGAGCTCCTATTCTGGGATCTTGGGAAAGATTTCCAGGGTCACTGATACTTTTCATAATGTTCTGCTGATAGACTAGTATTTATGAGTAAGTCACTAATCCAGCTGTAAGCAAAAGCGTAGGTTAAAATGAAGAAATTTGTGAAAATATCAATCTAGTATTATACCCAAAGACATGGACAAGCATTAAGGAAGACAAGTTAGGCTATTCCAGGTATGTGTAATATAGTAATTTTTAAAAAGTGAATTATTAAGGATAGACCCTTTGGGTTTATCAAATATCTGAAATATTTTAAGAGCATTTATATCTAAATAATTTTCAAATACATTTAAGCTAATAATCCTCTCCTGTTAAATATACATATATATTCAAATCTAAAAATAGATCTGCCATTCAATTTTATAATTCCTCTACTAGGTATATACCCAGAAGACCAAAAATCACATTATAACAAAGATATTTGTACCAGAATGTTTATTGCAGCCCAATTCATAACTGCTAAGTCATGGAAAAAGCCCAAGT
>CAUYPK010142240.1:0-26600 GCA_963574355.1 Loris lydekkerianus | reverse complement strand
TGGATCTTTGTAGGGAGTGACCCTGTGTAGTTCCTCTGGGGCTGCTGTAGTTAGGGGATTCTGGTTGTGGAAGCAGCTCTGGTGTGTGACATACCCGGATTCAGCAACAGGGCTGGGGGTGGTGCGCACAGTTCTCTGTGCCTGGTGCCCAGTGACTTTGGCACAGAGAGCCCAAGGCTCTAGCAGTCTCTGGCCAGGAGAAGGGCTCTGTGCAGAGGCAGGAAGGGCTCCAGAGGGCACGTAGCTACCAGAGTCCCTGGTCAGATGGATGAACTAATGTGGAGGCTGGGAGGACACATGAGGGGGGATGCAGGGTTGCTGGCTCCCACAGTTCCTGGTCAGGGTATGTGGAGCCCTGGTGGGTGTGGGTCACCCACAGGGGTTGCTGGACACCTCTTATGGAGGTCTGGGCGGCGCCTAGTCCAGGAGTTTGAGGTTGCTATGAGCTGTGACGTCAGAACACTCTACCAAAGGCAACAGCCCAAGGCTCCAGTGTTCCAAAACCATCTCACTCTTCCCCTTAGGATTAGGGCTGTGAGGCAGTTCAGTCCCCACCTTTAAGCTGCTCAGTCACTAGGTTACTTTGTCCCGCCCGATCCTTCCTCTGGGACCCTGAGGGCAAAGCTTGCCAGAGCAGTTTTTGCACACAATGGCTTTCACTGAGCCCAGCTCAGTGGCTCATTTTGGGGCCCCAGATAATGCCCAAAGTACTCCACACTTTTGCTCAAGCTCTCCCCAAGGCAGCTCAACTGAGCGCCAAGTCCAAGAAAACCAAAAAAGTTCACAGGTAAGGCCTTTCCAGTTTGCAGTCTCACTGCTGCTTGTACTCACAGTTGTCGGCGTGATTAGGTCGATCGAACACACGCAGCCACTTGCCAGTTTTCCATTGTTTTTGTCTCCCTCCTGGGGTCCAGAAGTCCCTTGCTGGCTCCCTGTATCCTCAAAGGGATGATCATAGGCAGATCCCACCGACCAGAGATGTCTGGAGTCTTGTCTCCCCAGACTTGCGGAGCCCAGTTACAGGGAAGCTGTTACTCAGCCGCCATGTTTATTCCCGAATCTGTAGTGGTGTCTTACTGTAGTTTTTATTTTCATGTTTCTATGACACATAATTTTTACCACCCTTTATTTTAATCATTGGCCACAGAATACCTCATTAGTGAAATTCCTGTTCAAATCTTTTAGACATTTGAAATTGTTTTCTGCTATTTTCTCACTGATTTGCAAGAGTTTGTAATATACTGTGTATATAAATACTTTGGCAGATAAGTACATCATAAATATTTTCCTGAGTTCAGTGTCTTCTGATAAAGAGAAGTTCTTCATTTTAATGAAATTAAATGGAACAAGAAAATATTACATTTAATTTGGTTAAAAAATATTTTCCTATGTTATCTTCTGACATGGAGCTAAAGGAAAAGATTGAGAAACCACTGAGAGATTAGGGTTTTGAATAAATATGTGCATCAGTGATTTTAAAACTTTACTACACATTAGGATACCTAGAGAGTTTTAAAAACTCTAGTGCCCCTATGTACCCTAAACCAACTTATTCAGAGTATATTGGTTAAAAACCCAGGCATTAGTTTTATTTTATTTTATTTTATTTTATTTTATTTTATTTTATTTTATCTTATTTTATTTTTTGCTGTTTTTGGCTGGGGCTGGGCTTGAACCTGCCACAACCAGCATATGGGGCCAGTGCCCTACTCCTTTGAGCCACAGGCCCTGCCCCCTGGCATCAGTTATTTTAATTGGTGTAGATAGCATTTAGGAGACTAATAAAATGAGCAAAGGAAGGACAACAAAGGTACAAATTTAATGAATATCAATTTGGGTTATAAAATAGGGGCCACAGAGAAAAGTAAAGGTGGGTCATACTGGAATAAAAGATGTGGCTTATAGGATTTTGAGTTCAGGATTAAGGTTTAGATTTAATTCTATAAACAGCAGGGAAGAAAAAGTTTTCCTGAGGACATTAACATGATTTATCAACACATTAGTAGGGTTGGAATGACAGTGGGGTAAGGGTAGATTGGAAATTGGGGAAACAAGAATGAAGTTTTAAACTAAGGCCTGTCATCTGACTTCTCTAATTAATCTGATCACCATTAACTGTATGGTAAATTTTATGTGTGTAGAATTTTTCTGGCAACAGGATCATAAGCTATTATCAGATTTTCAAAGGCATCTGAAATTTTCTAAAGGCTAAATGCAACCAGATTAGAGGAGGAAATTAGTTAAAGGTTATTGTGTTTGCTACGTAAGAGTTATTGAATACCTAAGTCATTTTATGGTAGCTGTAATAGCAAGGAGATGACGGATGGAGCAGATGTTCTTATGACTAAACAGAGGCTTTAGAGGCTGATTGAATGTCGGGGGTAGAAATAGGGAGAGAATATGAAAACATAACTTGAATTAAAAGAGACAAAACAGGGGGAATGAAAATATGGTAGGAAGAAAAGAACAATCATGAATGAACAGTGGAAAGGGTATAAAAAAAAAATGAAGCTTTTTTTACCTTGAGTTTGACAATTATTTAGATAGAATTGAATTTCTAAATAAATTGTGTTGAAGTAATCAAGAAAGAAAAGTCAATAATCAATTCAGGCTCCTGATATTTTCTTCCACATGTATTCAACAGGTATAGCAGATAGAAGATTAAGTTTATGCTATTAATTTGTTCATTAAAAATTTATTCTTTTATTTTCTGCTTGGTAGCCTAAACATTAAATGAATTTTTAAAAATGTTTGAAAATGTAATATTTCTTAGATGCTAGTTTAAAGAAAGAATTATTTTAAATGATAAAAACATAGACTTAAATATTTAGATTTAGAGACAGCTGTTGAAAGAATTTGCCCTTTTATTAAATGGTGTTGGGGAAACTGGATAATCACATGCAGAAGAATGGAACAGGACCCCTATCTATTGCCACATACAAATATTAATTCAAGGTGGATAAGAAACTTAATTAAATATAAGCCACGAAATCATAAAAATTCTGGAAGAAAATGTAGTAAAAACCCTTTTAGACATTCACTTAGGCAAAGAGTTTATGAGTAAGTACCCAAGGACAAATACAGCAGCAACAAAAATAAATGAGACTTAATTACATTAAAAAGCTTCTGCCCAGCAAAGGAAATAATCAAGAAAGAGAATAGACAACCTACAGAATGGGAAAAGATATTCACAAACCACACATCTGACAGAAAACTAATATCTAGAGTCTACAAAGAACTTGAAGAAATCAGTAAGAGGGAAACAACCTCACCAAAAAGTCAGCAAAAGACATGAATAGAAGTTTTTTACCAAAGAAGATAGACAAATGGTCTACAGACATATCAAAAAAATGCTTAACATCACTAATCAGCAAGGAAATGCAAGTTAAAACCATAATGAAATACCACTTTATCCCTACCATAATGTCTGTTATTAAAAGTAAAAAAAAAAAAAAAAAAAGATGCTGACATGGATGGAGGCAGAGATAGGAACACTTATACAATGTTGGTGGGATTGCAAATCAGTACAGCATTTATGGAAACTAGTACAGAGATTCCTCAATGAAATAAATGTAGACTTACCATACAATCCAAGAATCCCACTGCTGGGTATCTATCCAAAGAAAAATAAATCATTTTATCAAAAAGACACTAGCACCTGAGTGTTTATCACAGCATGTGCACAGTTGCAAAAATGTGGAACCAACCTAAGTGCCTATTAGTTTACAAGTGGATAAAGAGAATATGGTGTTAAATCCACACTACACACACACACACACACACACATGCACACATACACACACCATTGCATATTAGAGCCACCAAAAAGAATAAAATGATGTCATTTTCAGCAAATTGGATGGAGTTGGGGACCATTATCCTAAGTGAAGTATCTCAGGAATGGAAAGCCAGTCTTATATTCTCATTGAGAGCTAAACAAAGAGTAACACATGGGCATAGACTGATATAAAGGCTATTGGAAACCAAGAAGAGGGGAGTGAATAAGGGATTTTTGGTATAAAAACTTAACTATTGGGTACAATGAACACTATTCTGGTGACAGCACATCAAAGGCCCTGACTAAAGTAATACACAGGTTATCTATGTGGCAAAAACATCTTATTAATTTGAAATAGAAAAGGAATATATTGTGACTATGAAGGGATGATTCTTAAAACTCCAATTTTCTACCATAGGAATAGAAATAATTATTGTGAAAGCAGCTGGCAAATGAACTACATCTTGTAACAGTTACACAGATAGGCAAATAAAACGATAAATGGTCAATGGGATAAAAATTGGCATGTCTCTAACTTCAGCCATATTACTTGTTAGAGCCAGAACAATAACATCGAGTGCCTTTAGGTTCAGTAAAAAATCAGTGAGATAAACAATAGATTTAGTTTTAGACAGATTGGGCTCATAAGGAAAGATCATAGAGTTTATACCAATAAAATCAATTCAAACTTCCTTAATAGCAGTCTTTGCAAACAGTTATTTCAAACAGAAAGTGTAAGGTTTACTTGTGTTTATCATTATCTTGCCTCTTAATTGAAGAATTCCTACTGCTCTAGTAAGCACATCAGCATTTCATGGTAAATTATATTTTCTAATATTTGACAATCTGATAACTTCTATAGAGCTAAGTACAGTAGGCAGGAGCTTAGCTTTCTCTCTTTTTCTATTACCTCTGCCCCACTTTGAAACTCAGGTTTATATTAGGTAAGGACACTTTCTACAACCAGAGTGGGAAATAGCTTTCTCTGCAAAAGTTTTGTCCTAATTGCCACAATACTCTCACTCTTAAATAGTTCCTTGACTCAAACAAGCTTGAGTGGCATATAATATAACAATATGCTGAATACAGCATATTATTCTGGTAGTTGAAGGTTCTTCATAAAGGACAGAGTGCCTTATAATGACTCTGAGGGCTGGTTCTTCAATTGTCCATTCAATTCATCAAGTATTTTTATCATTTGCTACACATTCAAATGCTTAATGAATTTGTTAGGCATTTATTGGAATCAGTGAAATCAGAAAGCTCCAATCTGCCCTGCTCTGGTTATGTCTTTCTAGCAGACTTTAGCCACCTCTGAGTTCAGAGATGAAGGATACTTGTTTGGATTTTAGCATATGGGTGGGAGGAAAGGCCAAAGAAGATGGCATGGCAATATATGGATGGGAAAGTATTTGAAGTGATTTGTAATCGGATCTGAGCTAGGTAGGGACTGTGGTAACAGCAGATGATGCCACCAAGCAGAGAAAATGTAGAGGACCTGGTCATCTCAAACTAGGAGTAGAACATTGGGGGGGGAGGGATAATTAAAGGGAGATGGTGTGAGTCTGGCATTTATATTCAGAGTGTAGAGTAGAAGCTGAGTAAATATTCCTTCTAGTCCCATTTATTTCCTCCTCTCTTTACCTCTAAGAATAAAGGGAATTTGATATGTGATATTAACTTCTTGGATTTATAAAAATAGAAAATATATTATACTTTAAAATGATTCCTAATGCTAAACAAAAGAGAGATGATGGCTATGGTATGTTAGGGTAAGAATATAATAGAGGAAAGAGACATTTAAATGCCTAAGAAATGTTACTTTTACTTTCATATTAATTTTAGAGTCTCTTTCACTGTAATAATTATAGAGTTCATATTTTTTTGCAAGGCACTGATTAAGCTCAGTTGGAGTCAGAGCATATGAAACTACTTTTTACAGTAATTTTTTTAAATTTTCAAAATAAAAAAATTACTGTGAAAAGTAGTTTCATATGTACAAACTACTATAAAAGAAATAAGAAATATCACATTATTAGTTGGTATTCCATGTATATTAAGTAACTTAAGGTGTTAAATTATAGATATTACAATTACCCTTTCTCTTTTTTATGGAAAACAAAGGTAGTATGAAAATATTATATAAAAGTGAATAAAAATATGTGGTACTATAAATTACTATGCTGCCAAATCTTGTATGAAAATTTCTTGTTTGGCATTTATTATAAAAGTAATAATAAGATGCTATCATATTATTATAGCTGCTTTTAGATGATAGTATGAAAACACTAAAAGGCAGAACATCATTCATTTATAATGAATTATAATGGCTGCCATGATCCAATTAAACCTTGGTCAAATCTATATTTAGTTTTGTTAAAAATGACTTAAACTTAATTGTTGACATTTTTATTTCCTCTTACCTACCTCATGATGTGGTAGCTCCCATTTCAATGAAGAACAGGGAGGGACAAATACATATATATAAAATAAATGGGTGTGAGGAGAGGTTTGCTTCACTGTTTATTTCTATCATGTATATATAATTCATAATTTATACCCGAGTTTTAGTGGATAGAAATTGAAATTTGAGGGAAAACAAATGTGCTAGAATTGAGTGGGGTGTCTGAATGAAATTGAAGCCTATGCAAATATAGGACTCATAATAAATTTCACCTTTTCTAAATTTCACCTTTATTAAAGAGGAATTGGCACAGCCATGATATTCCAGACAGAGACACCAGTTGTGCAAAAGTCTGGGAGGTGTAAAAGAATGTTTCACTTGCTAAATATTTAAAGTAGTTGAATCTGAGTAGAATGTAAGAATTGTGAGGGATGAAGCAAAATGTGACATAGAGGCACCTTATGTAGGGACTTACAGGCTGAGACAAGGGGCCAGAAATTCATTGTTCAGCCCTTAAAGGGCGATTGATGGAGAGAAAGAATGAAAAAAGTATGGAAAGACCCCTCTGATTGCTATGTGGAGAAGGGAATGGAGAGTGTATCGGGAAGGAGACATGGAAAGTGAAACTGCTAATTTAACAGAGAATTGATATTTTCAATTATTTTATTTGCAATAGACTTAAGCATCCCTTCTTGTAAACTATTTCCTTATGATCTTTCTAAGACATTACTTTTTATATGTAGCTCTTCTTTTTAAACACTTTAATGATCACCTGACCAGCTTTTAAGACCTCAGATATTACCCGTAGAAATGAATTCTATACTCTCTCACTTGTACCAGCTGCTCTGATGTAGAGGTTGTTGTAGAGCCTAGAACCATGTTTGTTCACCTCTTTTAGAAGTGAGTCTGCATCAAAAACTCTACTCTGATGGCAAGCATACAAACATGACCCTAAAGTGTGGTCACTTTTCCACAATCAGATAGAAGAAACCGGCTTGCATATTGAATTAACCAGAGGTCCTCAAATTTTTTAAACAGGGGCCCAGTTCACTGTCCCTCAGACTGTTAGAGGGCCAGACTATAGTTTAAAAAAAAAAAAAAAGAACAAATTCCTATGCACACTGCACATATCTTATTTTGAAGTAAATAAACAAAACAGGAAAAAATACAATCACACCGCCTCATGTGGAGTTTGAGGACCCCTGAATTAAACCAATAGAAGACAGAATTTGAGAATAGGAACAGAGAAAATAGAATTCTTAATTTCAGTTATTGTGGTCCCTAAAACAACACTATAGTGGTAGACCCAAGGTTTTGGTTATTAAATTATTTTCTCAATTTTTGTAAGATCTTCTAACACATTGTTTCTTTTTGCTTAAGTTAGTTTGCATTAAGTGTTATGTCACTTGAACCATGACTAGCATACAAGGTCAGACAATTATGTTTGTGAACTCATCCTAGAAAAAGTGCTACATACCTCATTGCTGAATAGCACTACAGTCATCTGTGAGGTACTCCCTGTGGGAAGCTGTGGATTGATGCAAGAGCCTAGTTCACACTTCAAAGCAATCTTGGAACTTTTTTTGAAAGGCTATCGGAGCTATCTTCATATGAAGTCTGACAATTAAGTTCACAAACTCATCTTAGAAAAGTGCTTTGAAGGGTGGTCTAGGTGCTGGTGATGGTGCATAGCTTTCTATGCGGAGTGCCTCAAAGATGACCATAGTGATATTCAGCAGCGAGGTATTTAGCGCTTTTTCTAGGATCAGTTAATGAACTTAATTGTCTAATCTATATACTTCTAGACAAGCCTGTCTCCTTGTAAATGTGATACACAAATTCATTTTTTGTGTCTCCTTTCCTGATGTTTATATATCATGTATAATTTATACATATATATATATATAAATCATATACGTATGATGTTAACATCAGATATTCTCTAAGTACTGATTTCATTTTGTAATTAATGAATTATTCTACATGCAGTGGTTTATGTTATGTACTCTTAATTCAGAAGTGAGTGGTACACAGTGCCTGATCTTGAAGGGCTCACACTTATATCAGAAAGCAGAGATGTTTGCAAAAAGGAGCAACGCCACATGATGAGAATTATATTAGAACTAAGAACCAATAATTATGGGTACACAAAGGAGGGAGTGTAGTACCTAGTTAACCACACTGTCAGTGTAATTTTACTAGAATATAACAATCTATATTAATTTATCTCTTTTGTGAACTCATGGCAACTTTTATTTTCCACTCAATTCTATATTGTACTATTTTACTATTTAATGGTTTCATACATGTATCGCTTTTACATAATCAAATTTTAAGCCCTTGCTACATGAGGGATGTTATTTTGTTTTCCCTTTACTTCTCCAAGCATTTGTAGCACTGTGTGTTGTATTGGAGGGTCAAATAATAGTCAGAAGTATAGATTCAGAACAACTTTCCTGTCAGTGGGTTGATGCAACCCAATGCTTCTATAACTTAATGTAATCATGGGAGTGGCAGTCTATCAACTTGAGCATATAATGTGACCTAATTATTAATATCTTATCTTCTCAATGTTCTATTCTATTCTTTTTTTTTCTTTTCTCCTTTCTCTTCTCTTCTCTTCTCTTCTCTTCTCTTCTCTTCTCTTCTCTTCTCTTCTCTTCTCTTCTCTTCTCTTCTCTTTTCTCTCTCTCTCTCTCTCTCTCTCTCTCTCTCTCTCTCTCTCTCCTTCTGTTACAGAGTTTGTTTTTGTATATTTTAACTCAAAGTTGTAAGCATAACCTTTACCCAGAAATTGTGTATGTACCCATTAGGTATTAATTTATTCTTCCCTTCCTCCTCTCACCCACCTACTTGAATTCCATTGAGTTTTGATACATGTTGATTAAGTTCCAATATAGTATTGAGTATATGTAGTCTTTTTTTTTTTTCATTCTTGCAAAATGTCCCTTAGGAAAATGGTCTCCAATTCTATCCAGGTTGTTACAAAAAATGCTGGGTCACCATTTTTTTTATGACTGAGTAGTATTCCATGAAGAACGTATGCCACATTTAATAAATTCATTCATTTATTGATGGGTCACTTGGGTGTTTCCACATCTTTGCTACTGTGAATTGCGGTGCTATAAAAATTCAAGTGCAAATGTGTTTATGATAAAATGACTTTTTTTTCCTCTAAGTAAATACCTAGAATTGGAAATGCTGATCAAATTGTAGGTCTACTTTTAGTTCTTTGAGATATCTCCATTCTACTTTCCACAGATGTTGTGCTAGTCTGCGGTCCTACCAATAGTGAAGGAGTGTTCATTTCTCTTCATATCCTTGTCAGTATCTGTTGTTTTGGAACTTTTGATATGCGCCATTTTCACTGGAGTTGGATGATATCTTAATGTGGTTTTTATTTACATTTACCTAATAATTAGAGACATTGAAGATTTTTTAATGTGCTTATTGGCCATTAGTCTATTTTCATTTGTAAAGATTCTGTTCATATCTTTTGCCCACTTTTCAATGGGGTTGTTTGAGCTTTCCTGCTGATTTGCGTGAGTTCTTTGTAGATTCTGGTTACCAGCCCTTTATTAGATGTATAGCATGCAAATATTTTCTATCATTCAGTAGGTTGTCTATTTGCTTTCCTGGGTCCCTGGCTGTACAGAAACTTTTTGGTTTGATCAGATTCTATTTGTTTATTTTCATTTTAGCTGTGATTGCTTTTGGGATCTTCATCATAAATTCTTTGCCTAGGTTGCTATCTAGAAGAGATTTTCCAACTTTTTTTTCTAGAATTCTTATAGTTTTATGTCTTAGATTTAAGTCTGTTATCCATCATGAATTAATTAATGGTAAGAGGTGCAGATCTTGTTTTAGTTTTTTTCACGTGGTTATCCAATTTTCACAGCATCATTTATTGAATAGGAATTCTTTTCCCCAGTGTTACGTTTTTATCTGCTTTGTCAAAGATTAGATGGGAAAATGAGGATGGATCTGCATTGTTGTTTCTGATCTATAAGTCTATGTCTCTGTTTTTATACCAATACCATGCTGTTTTATTACTACAGTGCTGTAGAATAGCTTGAAGTCTGATAAAGTTATGTCTCCAGATTTGTTCTTGTTATATAAGGTTGCACTGGCTATTTGGGGGTCTTTTCTGATTCCATGTGAAGCATAGAACTATTTTTCTTAGATCTGCAAGAAGTGACTTTGGTATTTTAATGGAATTGCATTGAATCTATAAATCCCTTGCATAGTATAAACATTTTAATAATGTTGATTCTGCTGATCGATGAGCAAACTATGTTTTCCATTTGTTTATATCCTCTGGGATTTCTTTCCCCAGTATTTCATAATTCTCCCTTTAGAGGTCTTTTACCTCCTTGGTTAAATATAGAGGATGCCAAAAAGAAGTATATACATTTGGAAAAACAAAAAAATTATATAAAAATTATAATATTCAATATTCAATATGTACTAATGACAAAAGATGAATTCAAGTCATGTTTGAGCAACTCTTGGAATTGCAGAAATCAAATGTGACGTGAGTATTATGGTTTTGATACTTCTTCAAATGTGTATACATTTTTTCACATCCTCTTTATATACCTAGATATTTCATTTTCTTTGATGCTGCTGTGAAGGATGTCATGTTTTTTATTTGATTCTAAACTTGGCAGCTATTTCAATATATGAAAGCTTCTGATTTCTGTACATTGATTTTTCAGCCTGAGACTTTACCGAATTTGTCAGTTTCAGAAGTCTCTTGGTTGAATCTCTGGGATTTTCTGGATATAAAATCCTATCATAGTTGGCAGAGTTTGACCGCTTCTTTGCTCGTTTAGATACCCTTCTCATGTCTGATTGCTCTGGCTAAGACTTCCAGTGCTTTGTTGAATAGAAATGGTAATAATGGGCAACTTTGTCTGGTTCAACTCCAAAGTGGGAATGTTTTCAGTTTTTCTCCATTCAGTATAATGTTGGCTGAAGGTTTGTCATTGATGGCTTTTATCATTTTGATGTATGTCCCCTTTATGACTATTTTCCTAAAAATTCTTATTTAAAAATGTGCTGAATTTTGTCAAATGATTTTTTTTGCATCTATTGAGATCATATGGTCCTTGCTTTTGTTTCTATTTATGTGGTGAATTACACTCATAGGTTTGCATATCTAACCTTGCATCCCATGAAAAAAACCTACTTGATCATGATGGATAATATTTTGATATGCAGTTAGATTCAGTTTGATAAGTTTTTATTGAGAATTTTTGGGTAACAGATATTGGATAAGAGGTATTGCCCGGTAGTCTTCTTTTTGTGTGTGTGTGTGTGTGTATGTCCTTTCCTGGCGTTGATATTGAGGTGATGTTTGCTTCAAAGATTGAGTCAAAGAGGGTTCCTGCCTTCCTTTTCAATGTTATAGAATAATTTCTGCAGTAATTTTTATGTGAAACCATCCAAATTTCAGATGGAAATTTTTTTATTTTGTATTGGTTAGAAGCAAGTTACAAGTTCAGCTTACACTCAAAAGGAGGATATTATAAAAGTGACTTGGGCCATTTTAGAGTATATCCTGCAAGCATATACTCATTAAGTTCTTGTTCAAAGTTTAAAATCTAGTAAATAATCTTATGAAAATTGAATAATCTATTATATTAATAATCTTTCATAAATATAATTGGATCAGTGGTTTCTAGTCACCCACCTCCCCATTCTGCTATTTATAACATTCCAATAATTTTTCAACATACTTGGAATAAAGACCAAGCTATTCACTAAAATTTATGGAGACTGGGACAAACATGGTGGCTCATGCTTGTAATCCCAGCACTTTGGAAGGCTGAGATGGGAAGATCACTTAAGGTCAAGAATTCAAGACCAGCCTGGATAATATATCGATGCTTCTATCTCTACAAAAATATTTAAAAATTAGCCATATATGGTGGCACATGCCTGTGGTTTTAGCTAGTCTGGAGGCTGAGGTGGGAGGATCACTTGAGCCTCTAAGAGTTTGAGGTTACAGTGAGCTGTAATTGTGCCATTGCACTCCAGCTTGGATGACAGAGTGAGACCTTATCTTAAAAAAATGGAAGAAAAGAAAGGGGGAGAGGAGAAGAGAAAGAAAAGGGAGAGGAAGGAGAGGAAAGAAAAGAGAAGAAGGGAAAGGGGGAGGAGTGGGGAGGGGAAGAAATGAGGAAGGAATAAAGGAAAAGGTCTGTAGATCATCCATATATATGAATTGGTTCCTGTTAATTGTCTCCCATGTCTTTCTCTTTTGACCCCATGCTCTAGCCACACTGTAAATTTGTACCCAGTATAGGTATTTGAGGTAATTTTCCAGTCATCTTCCCAGGAAGGTCTTTTCTGACTATAAAGTCTAGGACTTTACCGCTCATCAATGAGTATTATATCACCTGGTTTCTATTGCCTTTTAGAAATGGCCACCAAGGATATTTTCTTCTAGTTTATATTGGTTATTGCCAGTTATCCCCCCCCCCCATAGTAGAATACAATTCCATAAACGCAGAGTCCTGATGTGCCTGGCTCACATTATTCCTAGTACCCAGAGAAATTTGGGGATCACTGGGGAATCTCAGCACATATTTGTTGAGTGAATGAATGAATATTCCATATAATCTTGACTGGAAGCAGCTTTTGCTATTACTAAATAAATCACATAAAATGCTGATTTTGTATTATGTATTTTTGGTTTGGCTCTCTATATAGTTTGACAAAGACTTAATAAATATTGTTATCTTAATTCTTCAATAATAACCACAAAAACCTTATGTTCTGAGAACATCATTTCCAGTGCTGAATATGCACTGGTTGCTTTCCTGAACACAATGACTATTTTCACTAAGATGCCATCATGGATAAACTGTTTGCCTGTATTTATTGATTACCAAGTTTTTTTTACAACTCAAACTGGTAATAATTAAATATATTGTGGACAATGTAAATGATCATTTTTTCTAAGAAAAATAATGAGGAAACCTATTGCAATTGCAATCTCTTTATCTTCTTAAAGAAACCCATTCATGATGGTATGTTTAATGTTAAGATTATCAGTATCTGGTTTAATGCAATCATTCAAAAATTTTTGTTTTTTAAAAGATATTTCACTACCTTTGAAAGGGATATGGTAATGCCATAAAAAATTATTGGTTAAGTAAACATATTCTGGAATGAGTTCTAGTTTATGCAGTACTGCCAGGTGACAAGCTTGATATTTGTGTTTGGAGTACAATCTATACTCCTGGCAATGAAGACTAGAAGAAAATAGAAAACTGGAGAGGGAATGGATGAGTAATGAGTTATACAGAAGTCTTCATTTTTTAAAATGAGGAACCTATTCAACATTAAAAAATAAATGTAGTTTAAAATCTGTTTTAACTAATGGTTTAGCTTCAATTAATTATTATTATTATTTTTTTTTTTTGAGACAGAGCCTCAAGCTGTCACCCTGGGTAGAGTGCCGTTGCATCACAACTCACGGCAACCTCCAACTCCTGGGCTGAAGCGATTCTCCTGCCTCTGCCTCCCAAGTAGCTGGGACTACAGGCACCTGCCACCACAATGCCTGGCTATTTTTTGGTTGCAGCCATCATTGTTGTTTGGTGGCCTAGGCTGGATTCAAACCTGCCATCTCAGGTGTATGTGGCTGGTGCCTTAGCTGCTTGAGCCACAGGTGCTGAGCCAGCTTCAATTAATTCTTAAGATTAAAAACAAAATCAAGCATGTTTTCTTATCAGGAGACAAGATTGAAGCTTGAATTTACAGAAGCACACCTAAATATGCAGGTATTCATAGAAGAAATAATTTAATACCTTATACCCCAATAGCTTGAAAAGAAGTATGAAAAATTGATATATAATTAAGATGAAAGGTTTAAAATGCTGATGAGGGAATCTCTAGTAAATATTTGCTCTAGGAAATTCTAAACTTTTAAATAAAGAGAAAAAGCTAAAGGAAGATAATTAATCTTCAAGAGGGAAAGTATTATAATACTAACTGTCCTATCTGAGACATTTTCAAGAACCATAGAACCATCTAGTTTTCAAGAACCATAGAACCATCTAGTTTTAAAGATGAAACCAGAGAATATATGTGAATTTATGGCATTTCCCTAGCATCATTTTTATTTGTCAATGAAAAGTCTCAAAACTATTAATTTTGGTAAGAATTCTACAATTACTGGTTAAATTCTGTCCTGGGACAGGTTGACTAAATAGCTCATGATCATACACAGGTAGTGACAGAGTTTCCATGGGTTTCAACCAAAACTTTTTCAGGAGTGTAATAAAGGATAACTTCTTTTCCTGTAAGACACACATTTTTTTTAAGCTACCATCTTAAGATATATTTTCATGAATTATACAAAGCTTATGGCTTTATTTTGAGCCAGACAGTACTTATATGAAATTTAGTGATAAGGTTTCAAAGAAAGTTCTACCTTATGGGGAATGAGGCAGAAAAGTTCTGTTTACTATTCAGCACAGTGTACAGAACCAGGCATTATGATGGATCATAAGTATCCACTGATAAATAAAATAGGAAGGTTTGTTGAAAATAGCTATTTTCTGTCTATTTCATAAGTAAAATTTTTTAAAATTTTAGAATAATTTGTGTTAAGTCTCTAAATGAATAGTGTTCAGGATGTAAACCATCCACTCTAATTTGTTTAGAGTAGATGGTTTTGGAAGAACTCTTTGGAGAGGTGGCTTTTAAGCCAATATAAATATAAGAGGGAGAAATCACTGAGTAAAAAAAAAAAAAAATGTGGTGTTATGTAAGCCAAGAGAAGAAAGAAGTTGTCTACAGTGTCAATCCATACAGGTCAGTCAGTTAAGAACCATAATACATACTTATTAGATTTAGTATCAAAGAGGTTGTAAATTGCTTTGGCAAGAGCAGGATCAGTTGAGTGGTAGAGAGCAGAAGAAATTGTAAGCTAATAACATGGTAAGTTATTACATCATAAATTATTACAAAAGAATATTATGCAATCATTAAAACTGATGTGAAGAAAGATACTTAATGATATGTAAAAAATGCTCATTAATACCTTTAAAAAGAGACTATAAAATTACTTATGCAGAAATCTTTTAAAAATATAAATGACTATAATATATTTACCTCTGAATATATAAAATAGAAAAATATGTCAATGTTAAATATAATAATTTTATGTTAGGTTAAATATATTTGTAAATATATGTAACTGGAAGAGAATGCACTAAAATATAAACAAGTATTATGTCTGTGGCTGTCTTAGTCCATTTTGTGGCTGTGTAATTTATAAAGAAAAAGCATTTATTTGGCTCCTAATTTTTTTTTTTTTTTGCAGTTTTTGGTCGGGTTTGAACCTGCCACCTCCAGCATATGGGGCGGGCGTCCTATTCCTTTGAGCCACAGATGCTGCCCTGGCTCCTAATTTTGGTGACTCAAAGTCTCAGGTTTGGGCACCTGGTGAGGGGCTCAGACTGCTTCCTCTTTTGGTGGAGGGTAAAGGGGAGTTAGAGTGTGCAGAGATCACATGGTGAGAGAGGGAGCAAGTTGGGGAATCTGATTTTTAGCAATCACCTCGGGCAGGAATTATTAGAGAACTCACTGCCCCCACCCCAGGGAGAGTATTAATTTATTCATGAGGGATCTGCCTTAAGAACCCAAACACCTCCCATTAGACCCATTTGATCCCCTGTATGGCTGTGTAACTCCCAACACAGCCATATAGGGGATCAAATTTCAACATGTGATTGATAAGGACAAATAAATCATATCAAACTGGAGCAGTGGGATAGTTGTCTTGGCATTAATTTATTTTTACAGTGAACATAAGTTACTTTTATAATCACATTAAAAAAATTGTAGATAATATATCATAAACTATAAATAATACCAGAAAGACTGTGTTCAAATCTCTACTCTGGTATTCACTAATTTAATTTTTCAGTGTTATGTTTTATTCTCTGTGAAAGGGCAATTATAATAACTTTTGATGACTTGTAGGAAGAGCATACTGGCAATGTATTAAAAGTCCTAAATCTTTAAAAATAATTGTAACATCCATAATTTGACATATATTTTTAAAAATATATATACCCTGTATTAGATACCTTAAGAAAAGAATAGTGTACAATAAAGTGGGTAAAGATAGTTGAATTTTTAAGTAAGCTAGTAAAGTTATGTACAAGCTAGTAAGTAGAATATATAACAATAGTGAGTCTATATTGCCTCATTTTTTAAAAGTAAAAATGTAATAATTTTATCAGGAGAAAAACCTTCATCATCGATAATGTATATTTCCCCCAAATGTTCTATATTTACAAGTATCTTCAGAAAGTATCTTGTCATCATTGACTATTTGTATATTCTATAGAAATCAAATGTCATCCATTTAAGATGTTAAATCTCATAATTGTGCTTCTTGAATTTGTAGGAAAGAAGAACTTTAAAACGTTAACATAATAAAATGCAAAGGTCAGTTATAAATTGAGCCCACAAAAAATGAAAAGTAGATATTTTCCTATGTGAGTTTATAAAAAGCAGAGTCAGGTCATTCAGTAATTTTTATTTTAAAGTTAGATTTAACTCCTTTCTTTCCTCATGATCGAGCTTGTGCAAGTTTTGTAGTTAAATTTATTCCTTCTTTAAAAGTAATAGCAAAGGGGAATAAAGTTTCTTATACCTAAGGCTAATACAAAATTGAAACTCACACGAAATTTCTTTTGTAAACCCTATAACATAAATCCAGGTTCATAAATTTCAACTTTTTATTTATATGTTCTATAAAAATGGTAAAGTAAGTTGAATTTGGTAGATATATATTTATTTACATAAAATTTTGCATCCCACATATGTGCATTAATGGCTTTTTATTATAGTATTTGTGGACACACAAAAAGATATTGGTAGATATAGTCCCTACCCTTAAGGTAATTGTAAGTCTATGTTTGCTAACATGAGTGAGAACAGTCATAGAAAGAATATTCAGGCAAGTGAATAATATTGACATTAAATAAGAAACTGAAAAATAAACTGAGGTTTTTAATCATTTTGGAGATCAGCAAAGGAGATATGGATGCACATGTAAATAAGATAAATTTAGGAAAAAGTTATTTTCTTTTGCGTTCCTGGGGAGAAATTTAGGGAAATATGGGACTTTGTAATATTCTTAGTAGTAAAAGGAAAGAAATCAGAGAGACCTGAGGAGTAATATTAGATAGATAACCCACAGCACAGTAATAATTTTCATCCACTGAAAACATAGCTAGATTATATATCAGCTCTCAAAATGGAGTTATATGATGAAGTCATTGGTAACCAAAATTCGAGCTTGCCAAAATTAGACTTAATTAGATGGCAGAAAAGATAGGTAAAATAGCTGAAGATAGATAAAAATAACTGCTGCTACTTAAAAGTACATTCTTTGATGTCCATAAATTCCAGTGTTCTCTCACAATGTAAGGGTGTATATATGATACACTTCCTGGGGGCAGGACATAACTATGACAGGGACCTTACCTAACAAACACAAATGTTGTAACCTAATCATTTGTACCCTCATATCAATATGAAATTAAGACAAAAATCACTTCTACCTATTCTTAACTGTTCTACACAAAACCTTTCCTATTAATTAAGGTGAAAGAGCTTTTTTTTGCTTTGCTATTAGACAATTTTTGTGGCATTAGTAATACCTGAACTATTTCTGAGTGTTTTGTGCAAGACAAAAAATTAATATTAATAAAAAGACCTGCATAAAAAATTCCAGTGTTGAGATAGAAAATAGTCTTTGCAAACCTGCTCTGTTATACTAGCAGTCATGGCCTAAGGTTTGACTTGACCATGAGACACAATAGTTTTTACCTACTTTAAAGTTTTTAGGTTTAAGAAAGGACAGGAAGAAAATAAAAGCATGCCTAGCAACAACGTGGCATAGGCTATTAATGTGTTTAGCATGGCTACCATGTACTGCTTTTGATGTCAAAGTCATTTCACACTTGGGTGTGATCATGAGAGAGCATCCTGGAAAACCTTGGTTTAGGGGTGCAATTAGCCTTGCAATCTCTTTATCTTTTTTCTTTAATTAGGCACACAGTCACCTCAGGTGTTTATAATTAGCTCCAATCTTTAGAGAAGTTGCTCATTATAAATATTGATTATTCATTACTTGAAAGCAGGTCCAATACATAGTTCTTGGCTGAATTCTCACTTGTCTTCTATTTGATATCCTGTTTTTCTATAAATTTAGTGGAATATATTGCTGGGAAATTGTTCAAAGGTCAAATCCTTGGGTATCCCTAAAGCCAGTTGAAAAGGCACAGATGCTGTTAACTTTTCCTTCCAGAATCTACCTCAGAAGATTTTGTGAGGGATTAATGAAATAGTGCAATTAAAATGCTTAGCACAGTGAATGGCACATGACTTCATCATGTCACCTGCCACATATAAGCTTAATATTAATACTTGTTAAGACCCTAATATCTCAGGGTGATAAAAGCTCAAAAGGAGGAAGTGAATATCTGTTTGATGGAGACAGGTAAGTGCATACAACTAAAGAGAAGGCTTTTCCAGTGAACAATTATCTGCATTATTATCTGAAGGGTTTAGAGTGAAAAGTCATGAATCGGGCAATTATGACTGAATGAGAAAGCCTTACATGCCACTTACATGGGTTGAGTAATAGAAGTCTTTCTGACACAGTGTGAGTTTCAATGGCATCCTTGTCCAGTTAATCTCCCCACCAGAAAAGAATCCTGGCCAGTGAGTGGGGCTGGCATGGGAGTGTGTAGATAGCACTGTCTAGCACTTTCAGTGGATGGTAAAAAGGAAGGCAAGACAAGACATCAAAACTAAGCAAAGAAAATGTAAGTCAGATAATTAAGTCTTCCCTGTTTTAGAATTGATCTTGAAATCTGAAATGGAGTTAAAAGCAAAGTTCATTTGCATTACTTTATTCTGAGAAATTGGTGTAGGGTGTAGGCTATGACTGCACAGGGTTTGCCACCATACTGTGTCTGCAGATGTGATCCCTATAGAGTGGTAGGCAGAGGGGACAGGAGACAGGCACCCTCAGCATCTCTCTCTTACAGCTCATCCCACCTCTTCCATGGAACCTCACCTCAGGGATCTTTGGAACTCAGTAGCAGAAAACTAATTTTAGAAAAAGATCAGCTGAGATATTTAAAGAGAAACACCAATGTTCTAACTCTTCAAACAAGCTTGGTTTTACAGGTACCCTAAGATCTGTACCAAAACAACAAAATTTGCAGTCCAGGCAATAATTGTGTCATGTTATTGGTACCCAGTGCTTATTTTCCAAACAGTAGAGACTTCAGACTGCAGCGGTTTTTGGCACTCATTTCATAAAATGTCATGGAGTGTCTGATTCCTCTCAAATACAAAGAATAGTGAAATTCTCACTTCAGGAACTTTAATATTGGATACTGTGAAGAGCATATTGATGTAGGCTCTTATGACCTTGAGAAGATGGGGTGTACCATCTGAGTTAAACTTAGGATCCCGAAAATTGGTTCCCCAAATGGAATGACTTTTACTTATCAAATTGCGGGCAAGTTACAGTTTATGTTCAATAGTAAGGAAGCTTGGTGCATATACGACATTTTCTTAAAACGATGTAGATCAGGCATTTAATGGAAAATATCTCTAGTTTTTGGTAATGCTTACATTTACTATTTTTTTTTAATGTTAAAAATGCTTTTGTGGTGCATGTAAAGTGCTTTACAATAGTCTATATCTTAATTCCCAAACTTTGGTGTCAGAATCACCTGGAATGGTTATTTATAAGGTGTGTTCATTTGTTCAACTTTATTAATATTATTATTAATAATATTACATTAATGCAATCATGGGGCACCATACACTGGATTTATACACCATTTGACATATTTTCACAGGGAGGGTGATTGGTGGGATTACACCTACAGTGCATCTTAGAAGGGTACATGTGAAACTTACTAAATGTAGAATATAAATGTCTTAACACATTTGTTCAACTTTAGATTTCGTTACAAATCACTAGGTGACTCTGATCTAATACACAGTTTAGGAATAAGCTAGTTGTGAGTCCAGAATTCTCATGCTAAGAAGTTACCTAGATTACCCATCCTCAGAACATCCATCACTGGCGGGTCTTCTGTGCTCTATAACTGGGACAGTTCATTCGGTATCAGGCAAACATTTGTTGATTGCATACTACATGCTGGGGACTCTCCTAGGTACCAGTGATTCAAAATGAGCAAGACATAACTCTTGTCTTCAAGAAGTGTACATAGTACTGTACACGGTAAAGAAAGTTCTAAAACACATCACACAGTGTTGATAAATGTTGCATTTGATAAATGCAAAGAGCTTTAAGAGCAAAGAAGAAAAAAACCTCCCTTAGGCTAAAAGAGGAGGGTGTCCTATTTCACAGAAGATAGGGCATGGCTTGAAACAAATTTGAAGAAAAGGAGAAAGATGCACCAGAAAGACAAAAATAAATACAATGTATCCCTGTAAGCTCAGAGAGAACGAGAAGTTTAGCCTAGTACATGTATATGTACAAATCTAGGGGTTTAACTGAGAGTGGCCCTATGAATTACAGTTAGGAGACTAGTTTATAGGGGATGAGACACACATAAAAATAGTGTTTAAGTAAAGTTAAGTAAAATAGTGATATGGCCAGGGGGAAACTGTAACTGCTTAATTATTAAAAGGAAAATACTCTCTTGAGATCTTGTGCCCTAAGATCTTTCTCCAATGTACCAAAACAACAAAATAATATTGGTTATTTTGAATTAAAATGCAATGTAAAATAATAAGCTTTGATTTTTAAGGTCAAATTGGTAGGATTACTGTCATCCTAAATGCAAAGATTCCAATTATCTTACTGTGGGCACTGTTCCAAATGACCCACATTCTGTATTTTTAATGGAAAGAACAAAAACAATTAAGTGTATAAACATCTGCAATAATATGATGTTATTTTAAAATCTGCCTTTTTCTTGAAAGTTTTGCTCATGTGTGTAATTATTAAATGCAATTCAGCTGTGACAACCATGTGTGCTATGAAATTTCCCATGCACAGATCATCAAAGTAGCATATCTCTAGGACCGTCCTTCATCAGCTCAGAGAGATTTTATTCAATCTTCAGGGACAGAGGAGAGAGAAAAAACCCTAAGGACAGGCCAAGGAGATTCACTGACTATTTATAGAATAACCTTGTTGGAGAAAAATAAGCTCTTCAGAGAGGGGGAATTCTCTTTTGTGCATGTTTAATAGAAATGGCAGCAATATGAAATGTAAGGGAACAACTACTAAATCAAAGGAATACTACATAATTCTAAAGAATGTCAGGAAAAATGTAAAATTAACAATGAGCTAAAGGGAAATGACTCATTAGTGTTATCTATTGTTCTATTGCATTCTTAAATCTTGAGACTATTTTCTTAGGCAAGTTCCCTGCCTCCCCAAGACCTGTAAAATAGTAAAATATTACTAATTTAGAATTCCTTCCCTCCTTGAAGGTAAGGTATACACTTGTGGTGAATTGTTGTAAGTGTAAAAGTTGATAAGTATTATTGCATAGAGGCTTTAAAGAAATTGTCATTTAAAAATATTTTAAAAATGAAAACAATTGAAATATTTTTTAAATTCTATTCCTGTGTATCATAAACCCTGCCAAATATAAACATTGGAAATGTGATAGATACTTTGTTCCTTTTTTGTTTGTTAGCAATTTCATAGAGCTGTAGTTTTATGCAACACTTTTCTCAGACAAGGCTGCCAGAAGATCTCCATCCCCCGTCTGTTCACTATAATGTTTTCTTCCCATTTTATTCCAGAAGATGCCAAGACAGCCTCCTGGTGGGATACCTTGGCAACCTCATGTGTCATGTTTTAGAATGTCCCAGGGCTGCCATTTTATTTCAATTTGCATCCACTTCAGTCACCTAACTGTAAATTAAGAAGGTTGTAGAATCAACCTTTTTCCCTTGCAGAATAAAAAACAGATAATTAGGATTACTGTGCAGTAAAATCCACTTACATTTAGTACCGTATGTATGAAAACTTTGGTTACTCGTACCTAAAGTGATGGTAATTTTTACATGGCACTTCATAAGCTGATGCTATAATGCCATATAATATAATACGCTATGTATTAATGTGACTGCTCAATTCTATCTTTGAAAAGCATCTATCGCTTGCAATCTTTTGATAGCATTATGTAAGACTTTTCTCAATGGAACTTTTGACATGTCAATCAGTGAAAGAGCAGTGACTCAAGGTTATTTGATTATATCAAGCTACAAATTTCACATAGCCTCCATTCAAATATTAAAAATATTTTATTTTAATGTTTTACAGCTGTACAGTCCCATCTCTTTAGCTATATTTTTTAAAAATTAGTGACATAATTTCTTTTTGTATAAGCTTAAAAAACCTCACTACATATTTTTATGGGAAGTGGTTTACAATTTATATCAATCTTCAAAGACAGACTTTTCCAGTTGTTCAGCAAGAATTATAAAAAGCCTAAAATTTGAGCAAAGTTATGTATAAAGTTAGTTGCAAACTTAAAGTGAAAAGTAATTTTCTCTCACACTCTAATATTTATGAGGTATCAGTATGAGAGTGATAGATCACTGTTTTCTCTTTCAGAAGAAAATTACTGTCATGCATGCTGCAGTTTGTGAGAGATTTATGCTTTTCTGGAAAGAGTGTAGGCATTCTAGGATCACTTACAACATTCTAAGGAGGATGTCATGCTGTAGACTAGTGATTTTCTTTTGTTGGATCCAGATTAAAATTAATGTCCTCTTTTTGAAAAAGGATCTCTGAAGAGCTTTTTCTGAGTAATTTTGAGCACCAACATAAATTGAGCTCTATTTCCTCCTGTCATTCCTTAGGGAACTGGCTGAATATATTTCAATATGTACATAATAATTCAGATGATTATCATTACTATGTCATATTTTAGCTTAGAGTTTGAGAAAATGGTAATGAATTTTCTATTTTTCTTTCCTTTTTTTTTTTTGTTGTTGTTGAGACAGAGTCTCACTTTATCGCCCTTGGTAGAGTGCTGTAGCATCACAGCTCACAGCAACCTCCAGTTCCTGGGCCTAGGTGATTCTCTTGCCTCAGCCTCCCAAGTAGCTGGGACTACAGGCACCCGCCACAACGCCAAGCTATTTTTTGTTGCAGTTTGGCCAGGGCTGGGTTTGAACCCACCACCCTTGGTATATGGGACTGGCGCCCTACTCACTGAGCCACAGATGCCACCTGAATTTTCTATTTTTCAAAGTCCTCCTCACCCTAAGAGTATTAGAAGAATCTTCTGAGACAATGCTTCCATGAAAGATGTCTGTGCCTGAATATCATTCTTTTTTGAGTATCCTCAGAGCATTGTGGTTTTACTAGACATGAGTTTATAATGGATAATGTAATATATAATAAGGGCCTGTAGTAAGAGGTTACATTTTTAATTCCAAAGAGGAGTAAAGCTAGCTTGATATCTTAGTTATTGGTGTAAAAGTCCTCTGAAGTAGATAATGAAGTATCCAGACTGATTTACTTTGATAGCCTCATTCAGATTGTTCAAGGTAGATAAAGTAACAAAATGCAAGTTTGCCTAATCTGACCTTTATTCTTAAAACACTGTTAAAAGTCTTTAGTGGGAACAATGGTTAGTGTTTGTAGTCTCAGCTACCAGGGAGGCTGAGGAGGGAGGATCACTTGTGGCCTGAGTTTGAGGCTGCACTGAGCTATGATCGTGCTGGGCACACCACCAGCCTCGGTGACAGAGTGAAACCCCATCTCTATTTTTAAAGAAGTAATCTTAGTTTTTCAAGACACATATAGTTGCTTCTGCTATTTATTTATTTATTTATTTATTTATTTATTTATTTATTTAATCAGCTTTAATGTTTGGATAGGAAAGACATAATTTTTTCTATTATCCATAGTAAGGGTAGCTGATGCTGAATGACTGGTTTAATAGATTGTCTCTGGTTCTGAAGAGTCATAACTGAAAGCATTTTAGCACATCTAGTTGAGCATGGGTTTTCATTTAAAATATTTCATTAAAAATATTTAGAGCAGCACTCCCCAATCCTTTTGGCACCAGGGATCAGTTTCGTGGATGGGGCTGGGAGTGCAGGGGGTTGGGAGGGATGGAACAGGAAGTGGATCCCAGGCAGTGATGCTGGGCAGGCTGGCCCCTAATAGGCCACAGACTGGTACCTGTGTGCAGCCTGGCAGGTGGGGATCACAGATTTAGAGAACCTTAGGTGTGTATATAGATAGGTAGTAAATTCATCTTTCCCTTCTTTGAATTCCTTCTCTTTTTATTTTTTATGACTTTATTCCAGCACAATTTACATACTGTGAACTATATATATTTAAAGTGTACCATTTGATGAGTTTTGACATTTGAATATACACATGAAACCAACACCACAATCAAGATACTGAACATATCTTGTTTTCTCGTGCCTCTTTGTAATCTCCCCTTCCTACCACCTCCCCAACCACAGATTTGCCTTCTGTCCCTGTAGATTAGTTTGCATTTTCCAGAGTGTTCTATAAATGGCATTTCACAGTATGCTCTAGTTTTTGTCTGGCTTCTTTCCTGCAGCATAGTTATACTGTGATCTATCTGTATTGTAGTGTATATCAGTACTTTTTCCCTCCTGTTGGTGAATAGTATTCATTATATACAATTTGTTTATCCATTCACCTGTTAAAGGGTATTTGGTCATTTCCACTCTTTGGCTGTTACATATATGCACATGTATGTTTTTGTGTAAGGATATGTTTCATTTCTTTTGGATAAATACATAGGTGTGGAATGACTAGATCACAGGATAGGTGAATGTTTACTTTTTAAAGAGTATGTCAAACTGCACCACATAGTAATTTCACATTCTCACTAGCTTTATGTGTGAGCCTGGGCTTCTCAACATCCTCACCAACAGCTGGCCCTATCAATTCTTTAATCCTCATGATTTTAATACATGTTTAGTGGTGTCTCATTGTGATTTTAAATTGCATTTCCCTATGACTAATGATGTGGAGCACCTTTTCATGTGTTAATTTGCTACTTGTATACCTTGTTTGGTGAGCTTGTATTGGGTTTTTCTTATTTTTGTTCCTTTTTTTTATTTGAAGGTGGGTTTTTTTTTTTTTTATAATAAAAGAAGAAAATAACTCCTCAGCAATTTTAACAAAGGAAAAGAGTATTTTGCACTGGGAGAAGAAAACAGGATACAAAAATCACAAGTGTTTTTGCCACCAGCCCTGTCTCTATCTCCTTCAAGAGCAGAGGTGAAAGAACACAGTTGAAGCAAATAAGCAATTACATAAAATTACTTAGAAACCCTACAAAATTGATTAATATCTAAACTTCTATTTTGTGCTTAAAAAAATTTTTTTTAATATATCAAAAGACCTGCTTTAGTGACATGCTATTCCCACCAGAAAATAACTCTAATATGTGTATATTTCCTGTTGCTAACATGCTCAAGTTGACCAGCCAGTTCATTTCCAAACCTGTGTGTGGAAAAGTATATGTATCTTGTAAAACAGAGCCATGGCCATCAAGTGACTGCTAATTAGCCTGCATCCACCTGTCAATTTACCAGCGCCCACTTCCTCCCTCTGGAAGGTGGGCAGGGTACAGACCCTGAAATGGTAATGAGGAATTAACCCCCAATTACCAACTTTCTAAGCATCACTTCCCCCACCTCTTCCTCGAAAGGAGATACTTCTTTACTTTGGCTCCCTGTGACACAGGTGGTTTTAAACTTTAGAAACACAAACAATTCACATGCCCATATATATAATTTTTTTGTTTTTACAAAAAAAATACTACTCTGCGGGAGGTGGAGCAAGATGGTGGCTGAGTAACAGCTTCCCTGTAACTGGGCACGGTGAGTCTGGGGAGATAAGACTCCAGGCATCTCTGGCTGGTGGGATCTGCCCATAATCATCCCTTTGAGGATACAGGGAGTCAGCAAGGGACTTCTGGACCCCAAGAGGAGGACAAAAACAGTGGAAACTGGCAAGTGGTTGCGTGTGTTCGATCGACCTAACCCCACCAGCAGCCATAAGTACAAGCAGCAGTGAGACTGCAAATCGGAAAGGCCTTACCTGTGAACTGTTTTGGTGATGTTGGACTTGGCACTCAGGGGAACTGCCTTGGGGAGAGCTTGAGTAGGACTGCGGAGAACTTTGGGCATTGTCTAGGGCCCCAGACAGAGCTGCTGAACGGAGGGAGCTAATAGTGTTTGGCTGTGGGCCGCAGGGAACCATTGTGAGAGAACTGCCCCAGCAAGCTTTGCCCGCAGGGTTGCAGAGCAAGAATAGGGGCTGAGCTAGTAAACTAGTGACTGAGTGTCTAAAGGCAGAGACTGAGCTGG
>CAUYPK010142239.1:0-17924 GCA_963574355.1 Loris lydekkerianus | reverse complement strand
AGAAAGGAAGAGCAAAGAGAGGGAAGGAGGGAGGGGAGTGGGGCTTTGGTGTGTGCCACACCTTTTGGGCACAAGACACGACTGTAAGAGGGACTTTACCTAAAAAATGCAATCAGTGTAACCTGGTTTATTGTATCCTCATTGAATCCCCAACAATAAAAAATAAAGGAAAAAAAATAAATAAAAAGAAGAAAGTTCTTGCAGGAAAAAAAATAAAAATAAAAAAAAAAATAGAAAAATAAATAAATAAAAACAAAATGGAGCCAATGCCACACACTTGGATGTAGAGCAAGAACAAGTGAGATACTCGGGAAAAGGCATAATAGGGTGTCAGGCATAACATGGTAGGCACGTACCAAAAAATGGTTCCTTGTGCCTTTGTGTGACCCTGTGTCTGTCTTCACCTTGGCGAGGTCATCCATTGAAAGAATATGGTAATACCTACTTCATAGAGTTCCTACAATGAATAAATAAAGTAATGTTTCTGCAGCACTTAGCCCAGGGCCTTGTGCATGGTAAATGGCCAATCCATTTAAAATTTTTGTCTTTCTTTTCCAAAAAATAAAATAGTATAATAGCAGCCTCTGTTACTTAAGTTCAAAAATGTAAGCTATCCCTCATCCCCACCCCTAACTCAGGTTACATACCTCATGTAGGGTTGTAACCATTCCTTTCTCCAGTTTCTTTGAAGAGTTAGAGCCTGTGTTCCTCAATGGAGAATTACAGCTCATCCTGTAATTCTGGAGGACACATCAAATGACTTAAAACCACCCTAAGACACCAAAAACTGAAATAGAGCCATGCTCAGAGAAAAAGATTTTAACGGGAGAGGGAGGAGGTTCAGAGGAAAGGCACTCAGAGGTCAGAGAGAAAAGAAAGGACTCCAGAAGGAAGGCCCAGATGCAAGGTCATAACAAGGACACTTACAGCCCTGTGGATCTGTCCAGAACAGGCTGGACCAAGAGAGCCCCTCCCCAAAAGAGCCCCTTCCTCAGACAGCCTCCACCTCAGCCAGACCCTTACAAAGGGAGACCTCCCTGGAAGCCCCTCTTTCACAGAGCTCATACTCCAGAGAACCACCCCTGCCCCCAGAGGATGTGAAGCCTTCAAGGGTGCAAGAGTCAACAGCCAAGGCACGAACAGGGCAGGCATCCTAAGAAAAAGAGTTGGAATAAGCTGGAAGCATTCACCGTTTGGAGAGAGGACTACTCACCTCTTCTACCTTAGAGCTTCTCCTTGGTCTTGGGCAGTGGTTCTCAACCTCCTCCTCCTGGAAGGAGTCTCTGAGTCTGGCAGTGCAGAGGGAAGAGGTGGTCTACAGTGGGGAGCACAGTAGGTTTAGAGTCAGAAGTTCTCATTTTCAATTTCAGCTTCACACCTTTCCGGGCTGTGCCCTGTGCAAGTCACACAGCGTGTCCATCAGGGTGCCCAGAGTGAAGTGGGGATCAGCGCTCCACCTGCAGAGCCTGGTCCCACCCCTGGGGACCTCAAAGGGCTGGTATGAGGATTAAATGAAGTGGCCACAGACAGGCGATGTTTATGAAGTCTGATTGGTGGTCATGGCTCAGCACCTGTCCACCCAGGTAAGGCGGGCAGGAGCAGAAAGGTAACCCAGGGGGCCTCCCCCAGGTTTAGGAACAACTGTAGAGCTGGCTGCAGGAGCCTGCCCCTCTCCAGACAGGGCCCCTCTAGTCAGACAGACCAGATGATGTAGTGACTTTATTTGGTGGATAAATATCCAATTCAGCTTGCTGGAGGCCCCCAGCCTCGTAGTACTGTTGACAAAAAGCAGATTCCTTTTCTCTAAACCACTGTTTATATTTTAGCCAAGTGTCCTACATAAATCTCTGGCTGCTATATAGAAATGACCAAGACCAACTAGAAAATAGCCTAATAAGGAGCTCCGAGCAAGAGTGGGGGTCTCCCCAAGACAGGTTGCTTTGGGGCACACACCAGCTTTCCAAAACCAGGGGCCAGAACAGGCTTGGAAGCAGCTCCAGCTGAAATAAAGATTTTTTTAAAGAACAGCGTCTCAAGCAGAGGAACAGGCCTATGAAATAACAGGTTCAGTTCAACTCAGGTTCAGAGAACATTCTGACGTCCCCAGTTCAATAGTTGTAGGAGGAAATATATAGGCTTGGTTCCAGTTTAGACTTGTTTTTCAATTGTTTTCTTCCCCCCAGAAGAAAAATAGAAACTTTACAATGGTTTTGTGGCTCCATAAATTAATATTAGGGCTTGGTTAGAGTTCAGCACAGTTGTATGGTAAATTATGGTTTGGGGTTTATAGTCTGGCTGTGGTCCCTGAATTTAAGGCCTTAAAGCCTGGAGAGCTGTGGTTGAAAAGGACAAAAGAGAAATCTTTTGCTTGCAGTAGGAGGTAACAGCTGAAGCCAGCATGTTTGGACTGGGCAAGGGACAAACGCTGCTCCCCCTGCTCTAGATTTGGGGCGGGAGGACTCTATTTCTTTTCTGCCATAGTTTTGCATGTATCATCAATATCCTGGTCCAAGGTAGCTGCTATTTTAAATAATAATTAGAAAGCATGAGAGTAATCCTCCAGGAAAGGAGGGGAGAGGGTATGTTTCTATTGAGATGTTCTGGACTTGATTATCAATCCTAGAGTTTAGCTGCTCCACAGGAACCTGCTTCTCCAGGACCCTCTGTCCATGATTACTGACCACTGCCATCTAGTGGATGTGGAGGCCTTTGATGCCCTGATTTCTAAGGGGCAGGATTTGGGGCATTGATCTTAAGAGAAGCTGTGCTTAATTAGGGCAGCAGATCTTAGGGTAGCCTGTAGGTAGGATTATAGATCAATCACTCTGGGATATCCCTATACTCAATTTCTCTTCTTTGACATAGATTAAAACAAAAAGAAGGGAAGAATTGAAAATTCAATGCCCATGGTCCGTCAGTGTTCGGAGGTTTATTTGGCAATCAAACTACCAAGGCTCAGTGTGAAGGTGTGGACAACAGCCCTGCTCCACTCTGGGCTGCCCCTGTAGGCTCTGCTGGATGGAGCCAAACTGGACCCTAGTGTGGCTGGGGTGAAGGGAAGAAATCCAAGCCTTGGCAGCCATTCGGAGACAGGGTTCTGTTGTGCTGTCCTGGTAGCTCCCAGGGCTCAGGCCCAAGGCAATGGGTACATAATACCCTTTTTCAGGGAAGGAAAAAACAAAGGGAACTGGCCCAGACCCCAGAAGTTCACCTTTGGCAGAGCTTCTGGTTACCTGGAACAGTTGTTCCCAGGACACACACGCACCCGTAGATATTCAGGAGCAGAGCATAGCAAAGAATCAGTGATCTGGAGTTTTCTGGAGCTTAAAAAGTGAATCAGATTACCTACATAAAGAATTAGCAAATGTACATACATTAGTCTTTTAAGATGACTGGGAGACTTGGTATGACCCAAAATACTTCAATCCACAGCCACATAAGGACACAAACCAAATCTACACAAAACACTTGGATAAAATCTGAAGATTTTTTTTTTTTCCAGTTTTTATAGCTTCATTTTCTCTTAGATTATAACTCAGTCCCTTCCCCCGTCCAGTGAGGCTATGAGGTTTCTGTCCAAAGCTAGGAATGAACCCAAATCACTCCTCTCTCTCTCCACTACCCCAGGCTTCAGTTTCCTCATATGGAAATGAAGGGGTAGATTTGATTACCCCTCAGATCTCTTCTAGCTGAATTTGAATTCTAAATTTTCCTTTGCAAGGTTTACTCAGGATTTGGCTGACATGCATTAAATGTCTGGGGCAGAAGGAACCATCGGCTGGAGTGTCTCCCAAGGAGTGTGCCATCCAGAAAAGGAGACTGTTTTGGCTTGAATGTGAACTTCAGCAACCATCAGGTGAGGTGTATAAGAATGATTTTGTGCAGTGAACCTAATGATAAGACAGCCTGCCTTGGTTCCAGCCTACCTGGGTTCCAGTCTGCCTTCCTAACTCCTCGTGTGACCTTGGCAAGTCATTCACTCACTCAGACTTTGCTTTCTACATCTACAAAATAATAATAATAATTATTATTATTATTATAAAAATATTATAATTATTAATAATTATTGTAACCCCTATCCTACCTCCCTCTCAGGACTGTTGGGAGGGGAAAAAAGTACAAACAGATGTTAGAAGTGCATCCTTAAAAAGTTCAATGAGAATTTAAAATACCATTTTTCTGTTTAGGTTAGGTTAACTTTATTTAATATTATAAATCTCTTCCAGATGAGATCCATCAAATAAACAGCCAAACAGTTCACGTCTGGAAGACCACGGACTGTGCTCTGGGGAGGGGGAACTAAGCAAGCCTGACATAAGTCAGTTCCTCGAACAACAGTCCTTGGAGGCTTGTTGGCTACAGCTGGAAGTAGGGTGGAAGACACAAGGTGGCTTGGAAGCCACTGACTGGTGTCTTGCCTTTAGTGGGTGGTAATGAGGAGGGCGGGACCTCACTGTTCACCTGGAAAATCTGACCGTTTACCTGTCTGCTGAGAACCTCTCCATGAAAAAGCAGAGGACCCACAAACTGTGAGACATGATTCATAATTGTCAATAACATTTGTGTCATTTTGATGCTTTAACTCTATTACGTTAATTGCTTTCCTCTCTACATTTTATTTTAAGGTGAACATTAATTGATTCCCAACTGTAATCACAATTATGGTGAGTTATCCTGATTAATGGGAAGATGTGATTAATAGGTAGGAAGGTGTAACTGCTTCTCCCTCCCAGAGAAGAGATGATGTATTTTATTAGGGATCTGCCGTCCGCTGCATCTCCCCCAATATTTCAGAGCTAAGGCACAGCTGCCGCTCACCACCTTGCATTGTTCACGCCACTTGATTAGACACAACTCCCATCAGCCCAGCCAGTTTCTGCACTCACTGATCTCCACGCTTCCTTAGGAAACACTCCTATTCCTGACCCCCAGTGAAAAAAGAGAGGAGCTAGCATGTAAGTACTCGATTCTGAAATCTGGATTATCAATTATGGTGTACTAAAGATGGGCAAAGTGGTGAGTATGTACAGGACCAGACCCAGAAAAGACACTGATGTAGGCAGAGAAGAGCAGTTGCTCATTTGTGGGTCTGATGCCTCACCCTGAGCCTGGTGTTGGCGGCCCTTCACCACGTGTTATCTGAAAAGGGGAATGGGTGACCGAAGCTCCCTTTCCCTTCCTGGGACTAACCCAGCTCCCTGGACTCCTCTCAGCAGCCCACCCAGCCTTGTCCTTCTGAAGAGGATTTCCCTGCCTAAACCTCTCTCCTCTCATCCTAGCTCACCTGCCCTGTATCCCAGTCTGTTAGTGTCTTGCATGGAGGCAGGGCAGCTCAGCAGATGGACCAGGAACTAATGACAACTAACCCTCTCCAGTGCCCTGATGATGGGGACCTTATAGACTCCTCTTTATGACTCCTTTACCCTTTGGTCAAATTTCCTTCCCAGCCTCATCTCCAGGCAGTCTCCCCTCCCGGCCAGCATTCCCCATACACCAGTCACAGATGTCCTATAAGTTAGTCACCTATTGGCCCAGTGGCATCTTCTGTGCAGGAGAAGCTTCAGGGTCCTGAGAAGGAGAATTAAGGTACCTGCTTCAAAGTTGAAACACAGGAAAAACATGCAAGATTTCCTTGTAGTGTTTGTTTATTTAGTGTGGCTGAGAGCCTTTCATGAAGAATTTTTCTAAGAACTAATATTTGCAGTCCCCAGCGCTATCAGCTACCGATATTATCTTAAATTCACATTTACATTTGCTTTCCATGGACAGGAAGGGCCTGTCTCTGTCATCTGTGTGGTGAGTCTTTTCATCCCCCAGTCTTCAACTTAAACATAAGATCTTTCCACCCTGGGTTCCCCTCTAGCTGGACAGAATGCTGGTCCCTCCCCTGGATGTGGAAGGCAGCCTAGCAACACCCTACACAACTCTGCTACTCAGCAGCGTCTCAACCTGGCAACCCAGCTGTCTCCTGGACCACTTCTGTGCCAGACACATGTCTGGGCCCCCGTAGATCTTTTAGCAGTTTGTACCTGCCCAAAGCCAGCCATGAGAGGCCCAGCAGACAGCTGGGTTGCCAGGTTGCAGGGGGCTGAAGTCCAGCCCTCACGCTGCCTGCACCACCTGCGGCTAAACCCACCTGCACAAAGGGGCCTTTTTCTCCCCATGAAGGCTTTTCCCTCAGCTGACCACTGTGCACTGGCTGAGTCAGTCCAGGTGCACATCATTTCCTAAAGAGAGTTAATCTCCCAATTAAAATGTGGGTTTCATGAGGGCATGGCTTGTGCATTATTCACCTCCACCTTATAGTCTGACTTAGATTCAAACTCTAACTCTTTCATATACTGCGATGTGATCTTGGGCAAGTCACTTCATTTTTCTAAGTCTCTGTTTCCTCATCCATAAAAGAAAAGCAAGAACCCTGCCTGTCTCAGAGAGTTATTATGAGGATTGATTGGGGTGATGCACATAAAAGGCTTGCCATATAAGTGTTCAAGAGACAGGCATTATTATTAGTGTATTGCTAGGTATGATTAGTTATTGTTGCTATGAGGAATTAGCAGAATGATTACGAAACAGAACTATAATCCCCCTTCACATACCTGGCAGTTGCCATCAGGCATGGGGTGACATCAAGTCCAGCTCTATCTTCTAACCACAGTCACCATCAATGGCACTCAAATGCCTACTCTCGGAAAATCACACCAGATATGCACTTGTAAATGAGACATGGAAACTGCTTTGTTCAAATCATGAGCCCATATCTTGGGCCTGGTCATAGCTGACACCTTTTGAGTATCTGTTGTTGCTGGGTCTTCCTCCAGCCTTAGGGCCTTGCTGCTCTTAATTGGTTTGGTTTTAAAATAGTTCAGCTCTTCCAGGCAGAGGAATCAGTAGGCCAGGTCCTGGTGGACAGTTAAGAGATCCATGTGAGTGTGGGGTACATAAATATTTAACTACCTCAGAACTGAGAGTCAGAGCTGTGGACCCGTGCTCCTAAGATTATGTTACAAGTCAGGGCCTTCAGCAAAAGCCTTGCTCTAAAGCTGCCAGAGAGACAACAGGCCCATTTTCAATTTGGTTCAGTACAACAGATTTTTATTCAGCACCAGCTAAGCACCTAGTACTATGGCAGACAGTCAAATAGATGAGAAAGGTGTGTGCTGTATTGCTAAAATAATGCCGCCTAACACAAAACTCACAGCACTTGAAATTTTCTTCTCAGACATCTGAGCTCAGCTAGAGTCAGGTGGTCTCTCAGCCGGGTGTGTCTCGGATCAGTGGCCAGCTGGTGATTATGCTTGGTGTGTTTCTCAACCTCAGTGGATCCATCAGCTACTCCAAGAATGTTCTTTGCATGGTCCCAGCAGAGGGGAAAAGCCCAAGTATGATCACGCAAGCCTCTACTTTTTAATCTCAGTAATATCATTGGCCACATCAGTCCTGTTTGAGCCCCACGTGGAAGAGCAGGAAGGCATACTCTGCTTACTAAAAGGGCAGAATGAGCACACGGCCAGGCCCCGATACCTATGGAGTAGGGGGATATCCATGACAAGTAAGGTGGTGGAGACTAAGCGATTCTGCACAGTAATTCGATCTACTGCATGCCCTAATTGCAATTCACTGTAAACAAGAGCTTTCTCTGAACCCCAGAAGTGAGTTCAGGCTTCCTCCTAAAGAACAGGTAATTACTTAATATAAGCATGTGTTTTGTTATTGTTGTTCGTTGAGTTATGTCTTGAACAAACAGAATAAGGAAGAAGCAGCTCTGGCACTCAGAGCTGATGTTTAGGTTCATTCTCTGGATCCCCAGGGATACAGCAATACCTTCACATTCTCAGGCAATGAGGCACTGTTCAAAGCTTCAATTTCTCCCAGATAGTGTTTGTTTTATTCTTTCCAATTTAGAGATAATTCTCTTTGATAGACTTAATCAAGGGTTTCCAGCCTGGGGTTTCTGAAAGCATAAGTAGACTGCAATTGTTAAATGTAGAGTCCAGAGTTTCACTGGGCTGTCAAATGAGCTGGTAACTGAAACAGAGGAATGATATTCTGGCCTCCCACAAGAAGAGCAAATGGGAACTCCAGAAACGAAAGATCAATGTTGAATCTCAGTAAAAGTCCAGACTAGATCATTAAAGAGATGGCTTCTGAGTCCTTTAAAGTGCTGATCCCAGTCTCTATGGCCATATTCCATTCAAAATATTCAAACCATATTAACTTATTTTCTTTCGGGAAGTATGTAAGTTTCCATAAGCAATTTGGCGCTGACTTCCATAATAATCTTATAGTTGAGTTAAAGGTACAGGCAATATAATAATAGGGCTGGTTTAAATCATAGTTATATAGAGTGCTTTTTAGAAAATGTTGATAGAGGTCACCCTGAAGGCCTGCCTCTGGCAACGTGCCTCAGGACTCTGCCCTTGGCCCTCCCTACTCGAAAGTTTTATCAATTACTCAAATGAAAAACGAATCAGAAAGCATTTTAATCAAGTTGGCAGGTGACACAATACTGGAAGGTCAACTAAAACACAAGCAAAACCCACACTCAGACTAATAGGCTAGAAGTGGTAGATTAAAAGTAATCCCAAATCCCAAATTTTAGGCCCCATAGCAGAGCAGGTATTGAACGTCATCTGATTCAACAACAGTTTAAGTAGCAAACATCTGGGAATTTCAAGGTGAATTCTCACACTGAATCAGAAGGATGATACTATTACCCAGAGAGCTGATAAAACCTCAGAGGCTATATTCATAGAATTATGTCCCCATCAGAGAAAGTCAAAGTCCCACTGGATCTAATGTGTTTCAGGCACTTTGGTACCCCCAGCAATGACCAGGAAAGATTTTATTTTCTGGGCAGCTGGAAAGACACCTTCCTCTTCTCTTATTTATGTCTGATTTTCCTTCCTGAAACTCTACCTTCAGGCATAGAAGGCATAACTTTGATTTAGCAAATAAGCATTTCATGCGGTCAATAAATATTTACTTAGCACCTATCATATGCTAGACACTATATTGAACACCTCTTCTAATGCCGGGGGTAGGGTGGGACCAAGATAAACACCAGGAGCTGACAGTAATGGGAGAAAGGCACACAGGTGCACACACACACACAGAGACACACACTGCAAGGTGGTGTGGGTAGAATGATGGTGTTTGCACAGTGCTGTGTGAACACAGCTTTCCCTCAGGCTAGAAGTATATTCTTGGATCTCAGAGGCAGTTTGGTGTTCTAGAGGGAGCCATTTCATTCTCGTGGCCAAGTACAGAGCTGGTACATCACAGATATTTAATAATTAGTTGATGAATGGAGGGATGGGGAAAAATACCAAGTCCCAGCTCTGCCACTTCCTGACCATGAGTCCAGGGGCAAGATGAATTAACTCATGGAGCCTCAGTTTCCTCATAAACAAAACAGGGATATTGGGCCTCATCCCACAGGGTTGTTTTGCAGATTTAATGAAATAAAATGGACTCCAACAGACTTAAAATGCCCATCAAGGTACCAGCTTCCCAGTAAGAATAAACCTGTACTCATGGTTCCTCGGAATTATGTGCCGCTGAGAGCACATTTGGATTATCTTGGGCATCGTATTTTAAGATGGGTATTTACAAATTAGAGTCCATTCAGAGAAAAGACAAAAAGAAGAGAGGTTTAGGAAACAGGAAAGGTTGAAGGCCTAAGGAGGGGAAGACCATTTAAGGATTTTCTTGGCCCTTCCACGAAGCCCCAGAAGATAGCACCAGGAGGGGTGGAAGCTGAGTTTGTTTCCAGCTCTGATGTGAGGAGCATCCTGACAGCTGCCAGCAATAAAACGAGCCGCCTTGTCAAGCAGGGTGTGCCTCGTCACTGTGACTTTTCATGCAGAATCTAGGTCATGTGCCAGAGAAGTTCTCATAGTCACTTATTTATTCAACAGAATATTTATTGAGTACCGACTGCATGAGTATGTGCTCTCATCTTCTTCTCATCTTTACTTTGCACTAAAAAGGGAATAAAAAAAGGCAGACATAGCTCCTGGATCTAAAGCACTCACAAAAGCCAACAAATTTATGCATAATGCTACAAGCCACTGGGGGAACAGAGGGGGTTTTGTAGAAGGGATTTTGCATTTGGATGGGAGGTGTGGGGAGATGACCTCTCACTTGGCTCCTATTATTTTATGATTCCGTGTAAGTCATAATCTCTTTCTGCAAAGAATATACTCATATAATCCAAAGATTTTCCCTGGAATTAAACTTTGGAGAGGCCAGCTCCTAAGGCTTGAATGATAAGACTCCACAAAAGCAATAATAATGATGCCTTGTATCCGTAAAGCTCTTTCCTCCCAATCTGGTGGAAGAATCTTTATGTCTATTATAACATTTGACCCTCACATCTCACCATGTTTAGATAGGTCAGGAAACGAAGAAACAGAGGCAGCATATGAGACTCTCCTGAAGTCACCCAATTATTTGCAGCAGAGCTGGGTAGAACTTGGGTTGCTGAAGTCTCATTTATGTTCTTGCCAACAGGTCATAATGCATTTAGTGTTTGCCTTTGGTGGGTTTTGTCTTGGAAACTTTCTCCTTCCTTCTGCCTCCTTCCCGCCCCCTTACTCCGTTATTGCAAGCACAGACTCTGGCAGATGAATGACCTGGCTGATCTCCCAAGTTTCCCTCTGAAATGTAGAGCCCAACATCCTTTACATTTGGAATTCCAAACACAGTCACTGCTGTGTCAGAAAAATATTAACCGTTTCAGCAGTGGCCCTTGCCACCAGCCCAGGGAGATGATAAGCACAGGCAGAGAAGGAAAGCAGCTCCCTGCCTCTGTTCAGCTGTACGGGAAGCTGCATGACCTAGCGGGGGTGGTGATGGTGTTTGATCCATCAAACTACTTCCGCTAGCAACGAATCAGCAAGGCCCGGCCTGAAACTGCCTCTACCTAGATACAGCCAATGTGGTACCATGCCACTGGCCCGACCCTGTCACGCACCTCTTCCCCCACCTTCTTTCCCCGCCCCTTCTCCACAGTAAAAATAAATAAATAAATAAATAAATAAAAAGAAAGGAAAAAAAAAAAAAAAGGGCGGCGCCTATGGCTCAATGAGTAGGGGGCTGGCCCCATGTACCAAGGGTGGTGGGTTCAAACCCAACCCTGGCCAAACTGCAACAAAAATAAATAAATAAATAAAGTACGTAGATTTACTCATGAGAGGAAAAAAAAAATTAAAAAAAAATTAAAAAAAAATAAAATAAAAATAAAATATAGGGATTCAGATGCCTGCACTAAGAGCATTAGCTCCATGGGGAAATGGGCTTCTCTAAGAGACCAATAAATGTGTGTTTAGTCTTATTTATTTGGCTTTCAATTGAGGTTGAAATGGCAACCAGTGGGCAGGTCCTAAGGCCAGGGCTTCTGCAAATGTCAGGCCATTTGGAATGCTGGTGGCACCGTTGGTGTTTTTTATCCCTCTGACTTAATTGCTCTGACAGCCTGACAAGGATGCTGAGAGACAGTGTGTGGCACCTGTTTGAACAGTTGTCCCACCAGACCCAGTAGCCTCCTGTCTCTTCATGAGCAGGGGTCAGGGCAGGGACGAGACAGGAAAGGGATGTGAGCTGACCACAGAGCTGCGCTTGTCATCTGAGGATGCCCCATGGCCAAATGCCCTGTTGGTGCCTCCTACGGTATCCCAAGCTGCTCATGGGGCTGGCTCAGACCTGGATCAATCCAATCATTTATGTGATTTGCTTCTAGAAACGCAAAGATGAAATATAGAAAAATTTCTAGACTTTCAACCATGAAATTTGAAGCTTTGGAGAGAATACCCTAAAAGGCATTTCATATTTTTGGCAATGGCAATATCATTGGAAAATGATACACACCTACGCACACCCACTCATTCACACACACACACACACACACACACACACACCCACCCATGTGTACCATCACCTCCTACTCCCCTTATCCTGTTTTATTTTTCTCCACGGCATTTAACATTTGGGGGTCACTTATTTGCTTAGCTGTCTCCCTCCACAAGGACAAGGACTTGTCTCTTGTTCATTCCTGCAGCCCCAAGTCCATAAAACAGAGATTGGCATATAGTTAGTTCTCATTAAGTAACTGTTTCTTCACTTTTTGCCTAAAGCCCTATTATTATAGATTTATTAACTTAGTTTTCAAAGACTTTAAAGTTATTAAAATGCAAACATCCCTAGAATAGCATGTTAAGTCTTAATAATAGTTCTCAGCTAATACATTTTCAGGACGGGAGCCTCTACCATGGCATTATAAAGCACAGATCCTTTCCAGAATTACGTTAGGAAGAAAGCATCACACATGAGGAAGGCCTAACCAGGAGGGTTAGAGACCGTAAGCCCAAAAAATGTGGCCTCTGATTATTTTGCCCCCACTGGTCCTGACTATAAGTCCTAAATGGCGGCCCTAAATCTACCATTGTCAAGTCCCATGTCAGCTCTGGCAGGAGAACACTTTTCTCTCCATTCTATTATTGATACCCAGTGGAAGACATCATCCCTGGCTCCCCATATGATGCCAATGATCAATCACCTAACCAGTCTGCTGCCTCCAGTCTTCCCATTGGAGGGAAGACATCCAGGCTAACTTTCTCAAATACCACTTTCTTTATATGACCCTATGATCATCACGAGGACTGTTTCCCAATATTTCTGCTTCTCCCTTTATAGGCATGTGCATGGATAGTTCTGTTCAATGACCTTCAGGCAGATGTGATGAATGTCACTTCTGGGACTGAACACTTGATTGCTGATCTGGGAGCCTCCAGAGGTCTTTCTGTCTGGCACAGTGACCTCCACCATTTCAGATTAGCCTGGGTCTCTGAGTGACCAGGATGAGCAGACACCCCAGCTAACTCATGGTGGGCATTGAGTAAAAAAACCAACCTTCCTGTTTGAGGCCCTGATAATTAAGGGTCACTTGTTACTGCAGCATAACATAGACTACCCTGACTGATACCTATCACATACACCAGAACCTATAATGTTTCTTCTTACTCATTATCATATGTGATATAGTACAGACACTCCCCAGGTTACAAACAAGATAGGTTCTATAGGCTTGTTCTTAAGCTGAATTTGTACATAACTTGTAACAGGTACATGTTTATAACTTGGGGACTGCCTGTATGTAGGTTGTGGTTAAACAGATCTAGATCTAAGCCCCAGTTTCGATACTTACCCTCAGACAAGGATAAGCTATGTAACCTCCTCAGACTCCTTATCTATAAAATTGGAATGATAGTATTTACCTTGAGGTGATGAAATGAAACAACACAGGTGGGGGCCTGGCCCACAGCAGCCACGCCATGAGCATGCTTGATATGTGTCAGTCCCCATCCCTCTTCCCCTTCCTTCTGCCAATATTCACAGGTCTCTAACACCTGCTCTTACGTAGGCTACCTGGCTTGCCTCCTGCTACCCTCCCTCACAACTAATGCTCGTAGCATTGCTAGAAGTCATTCTTGACACCGGCTTCACATTGAAAACACTCAGAGTGCCGTATTAAAATAGTCATGCCTCATCTGTACCTCAGACCAAGTAAATCAACCTCTAGAATTGGAGCTTGACCTTGATTTTCAGGAAAAGCACTTCAGGTGATTGAAATATGCCACACAGGTTGGGCATGGTGGCTCACACCTATCATCCTAGCACTCTGGGAAGCCAACATAGGTGAATTGTTTGAGCTTAGGAGTTTAAGACCAGACTGAGCAAGACCAAGACCCCATCTCTACTAAAAAATGGAAAAACTAGCTTGGCATTAAAGTGGGCACCTATAGTCCCAGCTAGTTGGGAGGCTTAAACAAGAGGATTGCTTGAGCCCAAGAGTCTGAGGTTGCTGTGAGTCATGACACCATAGCACTCTACCTAGTCTCACTCTAGACAGAGTAAGACTCTGTCTCAAGAAAAAATAAAATAAAAAAATAAAAAGAAAGGTGCCCGCCCCGCCCCCCCAAGATTCAGAGCTCTGGAAGCACAATGTGGGGTTATGCATGTAAATTCTAGAGCTGGCTGCCTCTTGCCAATTGTAGCCATATAACTGTGGGCTGCTTGCTCTCACTTCCTCATTGGAAAGTGAGGATGAGAATAATGACGCATCTATCTCAGAAAGCCTTTGCAAGGGTTAATAGGAGAACATTAAAGTCTTTCTGCTGTTCCTAGTTCATGGTAACCTCTCAGTGAGTATGATTGCTGCTCCCTCAGATATTGTTCAGCCCCAGATGCCCTCTCCCTCCTCCTGGCCCTCTGCTTCTCAGCTGCTGCCTGAGGTTCTTTTCTGCAACTCCTTCAATACCCCGTCTACTCCAGATATGACTACGTGGGAGTGTGTCCCAGGATTTGGCCTTTAAATATACAACACACTGCTCTTCAGCTTACTAAATCTGTCTCCTCAGCGAGACTAGAGACTACTCAAAGAGTGGCGAGGTCCACGCCTCTCTTTCCTCTCTGTCCCTACTACCTGAGTAGGCTGTGCACACAGCACTGTTGGCTGACTGGTTGGTGACCATTGGATTCAAAGAGTTCTCAGCAATGGCTGCAGCTGGTGACACAACAGCTTTAGCACTCAGTCATGTCCTCAGGACTGGTTAAATACCAGAGATTTGGCATAGGTTAAATACCTCAGGGGTCAAAAGGACCTGAACTGAGGCCATACGGTACAGAGGAAGCCAACCCTCTTCTCCCAAGTCCCTTTGAGGGTGGTGACTCTTCCACCCAATCACAGGAGAAAGCTGAATGTTCACTTGTCTATTCCGGCTGACAAATAACACTGCTCCAAAGAAAGAGAGTGCTAGAGAGATTTTATTTCTCATCCTTCCTTACTGATCTCCTGAGATCTGTTAAAAAAAAATACTGCCCACCAACAGTGGGCCCTCTTGCCTTTGGCCCAGGTGACATGGGGTCCACCCTGGAAATCCCAGGCTGAGGTACAACCAGGTCTCCCTTGCTTCATCCTTTAGTCCCTTCAAATGAGGGAAGGAGAGGCCATGGAAACCTGCAACAATTTCTAAAGATCTGGGTTGGACCTCAGCCCACCCAATTGTGATCTCATTTCGCCAGTATCTGATTTCACTGCCTCTTTTCTTTCCAATAGTCTATTATGAGAAGGGAGATAGTGACTATTGGCTAGAAACTGAGGCCAAGAAAAAAAATTTCAGATTTGTGTTCTTCCTGCCAGTGACTTACCTTTTGTACAATGACCTCAAGTAAGAAATGGGAGAGAAGAAAAGGAACGGATACTTATCACCTCCTGTGCCCCAACTCTGGGTTCTGGGTGCTTTATAGAGCTGTTCGCCTATTCCTTGTCACAATTTTGTAGACTGGTTATTGTTGTACCAGTTCCACAGATGAGAAAACAGTCTCAGACAGGAGAAGTAATTTAACTGATGCAGGTCAGAACCAAGTCAAAATTTCATTCTTTCTCTGGCAGGATGTTAACTGCCTTGAGATGATGACAGAAGTCAAAGTAGAAGAGAGGAATAGAAGAGATTTGAGTACATGCATGTTAAAAATATACTGAGATTTGTTTTAATCAGGTCTGGTAAGATTCCAGACGTGGTAAGATTATTGGGAGGAAGATGCTTAGACTCACAGATCCCTACAAACAGGAGGTACAACTTGAAGTTCAGGGCCATGTGGGGAAGGGTCAGGGGTGGGCAATGGGCAGAAGACAGAGAGGGCAGAGCACGGCCCGGAGCCTCTGTGGGGGTTTTCACAGGAAGATATGGGCAAGACAGGGTTGGTACACTGAGTAAGCTTAGGGTTGGATAGTTCTAATAATTTTGAAAGGCTCTGGGCTATGAGGGTGATCCCTAGTTGTCAAATCCCTAGCCCTGGGATGGTACACGATAGGGAGAATATTGATGTGGTATGTGAGAGTTTGTTGGGGTGTTTTGAGACAGAGTCTCACTCTGTCATCCTGGACAGTGCTGTGGTATCATCATAGCTCACAACAACCTCAAACTCCAGGACTCCAGCAATCCTCCTACCTTAACTTCCTGAGTAGCTGGGACTACAAGCTCTCACCACAACTCCTGGCTAACCTTTCTAATTTTAGTTGAGACAGGGTCTTGCTCTTGCTCAGGCGGTGTCAAACTCCTGAGCTAAAGAAATCCTTCTACCTTGGCCTCCCCGAGTGCTAGGATTACAAGCATGAGCCACCTTGCCCAGCCAGAGAATTTGATAAAGGTGATAGGTGGGAGTGTGGGTTCTGGAATGGTCTGTATATCAAAAGGGTGCTCTCAAGGGAGTCATTTGCTGGAGTCATTTGCAAGGGAGTTCATTGTCTCCAGAAATTAGCTGGTGCTGAAGGTGCAATTTCCCCAGTTCAAGGCCTCAAATGCCCAAACATAAAGAATATATAACATGTTAAAAAATATGGTCAGTACAGTGTATGATGGTGAAATGTATATATGAAAACAATTGGGAGGATTAAAAGGTGGTTTAGTTCCACAACTCAAGCCACGAAGGACTAAGGCTTTTGGCTGAGGTAAGAGTCTGAAAATGGTAATGGTGGAGCTGGGAGAGTGTTAGTGCCTCTTTTGGCATCTGTCTTAATCCATTCAGGCCACTATAACAAAATTCCTTAGATTGGATCATTTATAAATAACAGAAATGTATTCCTCACAATTCAGGAGGCTGGCAGGTCCAAAATTGAGGCACCAGAGATTGGATTAAAGATGGCGGCTGAGTAACAGCTTCCATGCAACTGGGCATGGCGAGTCTGGGGAGACAAGACTCCAGACATCTCTGGCCGGTGGGATCTGCCTATGATCATCCCTTTGAGGATACAGGGAGCCACCAAGGGACTTCTGGACCCCAGGAGGAGGACAAAAACAGTGGAAAACTGGCAAGTGGCTGTGTGTGTCCAATCGACCTAATCACGCCATCAACTGTGAGTACAAGCAGCAGTGAGACTGCAAACTGGAAAGGCCTTACCTGTGAATTTTTTGGTGTTCTTGGACCTGGCACTCAGTTGAGCTGCCTTGGAGAGAGCTTGAGCAAGAGTGTGGAGAACTTTGGACATTGTCTGGGGCCCCAAAATGAGCCACTGAGCTGGGTTCTGTGAAAGCCATTGTGTGAAAAAACTGCTCCAGCAAGCTCTGCCCTCAGGGTCCCAGAGCAAGGAATGGGTGGGACAAAGTAACCTAGTGACTGAGCAGCTTAAAGGCAGGGACTGAACTGCCTCACAGCCCTAATCCTTAGGGGCAGAGTGAGACGGTTTTGGCACACTAGAGCCTTGGGCTGTTGCCTTGGGTAGAGTGCCATGACGTCACAGCTCATAGCAACTTCAAACTCCTGGGCTTGGTGCCACCCAGACCTCCATAAGAGCTGTGCAGCGACCCCTGACCAGTGACCCACACCCACCAGGGCTCTGCATTCCCTGACCAGGAACTGCGGGAGCCACGCAACTCTGCGTCCCCCCTCCTGTGTCCTCCAAGCCTCCACACTAGCTCATCCATCTCACCAGGGACTCTGGTAGCTGCGTGCCCTCTGGAGCCCTCGCTGCCTCTGCACAGAGTCCTTCTCCTGGCAAGAGACTGCTAGAGCCTTGGGTTCTCTGTGCCAAAGTCACTGGGCACCAGGCACAGAGAACCGTGCACACCACCCCCAGCCCTGTTGCTGAATCCGGGTGTGTCGCACACCAGAGCTGCTTCCACAACCAGAACTCCCTAACTACAGCAGCCCCAGAGGAACTACACAGGGTCACTCCCTACAATGATCCAGCAACAATAGAGTGATCCCACTGGGGTCTAATCTTGGAGAGACACCTCCCCAACTCTGAGGATGGCCAGAGGCAATGGTGAAAAGCAATCATGAGGCAAAATCAACAGAAAAACTCTCGCAATATGAATAATCAGAGTAGATCAACTCCCCCAAGGATCAATGGGGCAGAAACA
>CAUYPK010142238.1:0-19160 GCA_963574355.1 Loris lydekkerianus | reverse complement strand
GCACGGGTGCCGCTCCTTATATGTGAACCAACAGTGACAGCCGCACGGGTGCCGCTCCTTATATGTGAACCAACAGTGACAGCCGCACGGGTGCCGCTCCTTATATGTGAACCAACAGTGACAGCCACACGGGTGCTGGCTCCTTCCCCTGCTGCTGACAGGGACGGGGAGCTCCAGACGTGAAGGCCAGTCGGTGTGGGGGGTGGGGGGATCTGAGCTACATACTGTTAGAAGCAGACGCACACACACACACACACACACACCCCCAAGGATAGAAAAGAAAATACGTAATTTGACAGCAACAGTATCAAGGCCTGCAGTCTGTAGAGGGCTTGAGTGTGGAAGCCTGACCAGGAAAAGAGCGTCCAGGAAGGGGCAGCTTCTGTTCCTAGTTGTGGGGTGGTTGGGAGGCACTGGGGGTCACACAGAGAGGGAGGTGGGCTTTAGATTCAGCTCTGAGTTCAGATCCACATTCAGTTAATTCATTAGATATTTATTTAATGAGTGCTTATTACGGGTTTTTCACCGGAGCTGAGACTGGGCTGCGTCCTAGTAGTCTTTGATCTTGGGCCAATCAGCACACTTTTCCAAATCTCAGTTTTATCTTACAGCGTGGGGATAAACATGCTGACCTTGTGTGATTGTGGTGAGGATGGAATAAGTATTTATAAACGGTAGCTAGCTAGTTTATTATCGCAGAATGTTCAGCCCTGCTGTTAGTTGCTGAAGATGAACTGCTTGTCTTAAAATATTTCCGTTTTGGTATTCCATCCAGCAGGTGTTACTGAGCACCTGCTAACGCCAGAGGTGTCACGCCAGTCCAGGGCATATTATTACCAGCAAGACATATTTGTGATCCCATAGAAGTGGGGGTGTCAAGAGGCCCAGCCAGCGTGTCAGTGAAGGCATGAACTGCGCCCTGGGCCAGCACAGAGGGAGCAGCTGTTGCTTCCGCTTGGAGAAGCTGGTGAAGTGCTCAGAGACTGAGGAGACTGACCGAGGGAGAGAGACCACAGCAGGTGGAGGACGTGAGGGAAGAGGGCGGCCAGCAGAGGGTCTCCATCAGCAGAGGTGCAGAGGTGCAGTGTGCTGGTAGCAGCAGGTGACATCCAGGTGTGAAGAGGCTGCAGAGCACAAGTGGGGCTGGCCTGTGACGGCTTGGGGAGTGCTCGGTACTGGGGGGCTGAGCCTGCCATGTGGGAGCTTCCAGGAAGGCAGGATGTGTTCCTTATTGTGTGGGGTTTAGCAAGGTGCTGTCTGGTGAAAATGTAATCCAAGCCAATCATGGAGTTTAAAACTTTTCTAGTAGCCACATTAAAACAATAAAAAGAAATCAGGGGCAATGACTATATTTTGCTGTGTATAATGTGCACTTTTGCCTAAATTTTTGATGGAAAAATAAGGATGTGTGTTATATGTGTGTAGTACTAATTCCTGATCTATATAAATGTTTATAAATGTTTTCAAATACTTTATTTATGCTTGTATATTAAAAGTGTAACACTCACCTGCACCTTAATATGTTAAAAAAAAGTTAAAATTCATGGACGGCAACTGTGACTCAAAGGGGTAGGGCGCTGGCCCCATATGCTTGGAGGGTGGCGTGTTCAAACCCAACCTTGGCCAAAAACTGCAAAAAAGAAAAAAAAAAAAAGCTAAAATTTCTTTATAATACAAAAGACAAATATCTAAATATAAACCCACATAAATTTGAATTAAAAAAACTACACAAAAGATTTTTGTTTCCTGAAAGTTTGGGCCAAAAACGTGGGTATACATTATACATGGCAAAATACAGTAATCTCAATATATTTTATCTAACCCAATATATTGAAAATAGTATCTTAACCTATAATCAGTACCAAAAAGCCTTCAATGAGATATTTTGCGTTATTTCTTTTGGTACTAGGTCTTTGAAATCTCGGGTGTGTTTTATACCAGAGGACAGCCAACGTGGACCACAGCCACACTGCAGGGCTCAGTGGCTGCCACTGGGCAGTGTGCGGTCAGCTGCTCTGGGAAGAGGGAGCTGCGAGTGATCTTCATAGTCCTGATCCTTCCCTCAGAGTCTGAGCTAGGCTTCTCCTGTGAAATCTTTGAGCAAACCTGCCTCGTAGCTGATTGGTAACTCAGTGGAAGAGAAAACACTGGGGAATTGATTTTGTCTTCCATGGGTTTTACATAGTATGGTGCCCCCTCCACGGAAGGGTAGTATTCCTGGTATTTTTCCAGCCTTGGGTACATCTCCACTGACAAACTCCCTGGACAGCAGGTTACTCCACACTTGAGATAATGCACTGTGTTTTTGTTTTGTTTTGTTTTTTTGAGACAGAGGTCTCCCTGGGATCAAGTGCATGGTGTCATCATAGGTCACAGTAACCTCAAACTCTTGGGCTCAAGGGTTCCTCAAGCTTCAGCTTCCCAAGTAGCTGGGAGTACAGGTGCCCACCATAACACCCAGCTAATTTTCCTATTTTTGGTAGAGACAGGGTCTCACTGTAGCTCAGGCTGCTCTGGAATTCCTGAGGCTGTGCACTCCACCCACCTTGGCCTCCCAGACTGAGCCACCACACCTGGTGTTCTTTTTTTTTTTTTTAAATAAATGTACAAAGTAGGTTTTCTTAACCTGCTTTACAGAGGAGGAGAGTCAGGACACGAGAGATTCAGTACCTTGCTGTAGGTCGTACATGTAGCCAGGCACGGAGGAGCTGAGGCTCAAACCTGGTTTCAAACCTGTATTTCAGCCACTCCTTCTGGCTGTTGTCCTAATGGGATCCAGCACCCCATTTATTAGACATTATAATCTCCAATTCAGAGATCATATGTGTGCATACATGGATATCAGTATACACATATAATAGGAAAAGACTGGATTGTTCTAATTAGATAAAATTCATAAACTTAAAAACTCCAGCAGGGTGGCATCTGTGGCTCAGTGGGTAGGGTACCTGCCCCCTGTACTGAGGGTGGCAGGTTCAAACCCGGCCCCCACCAAAGTACAACAAAAATACAGCCAGGCTTTGTGGTGGGCGCCTGTAGGCCCAGCTACTTGGGAGACTGAGGCAAGAGACTTGCCTAAGGCCAGGAGTTGGAGGTTGCTGTGAGCAGTGTGATGCCCCGGCACTCTAAAGTGACTCGGTCTCTACAAAAAAAAAACAACAACTCTGCTGCAGAGTGGTCTCCCTTCCGTCTCTCCCGCCCATGGTGCTGGGTAGCAGGTGGAATGTTCCTGTGCCCACCTGTTGCCATGGGCTCACACGGGTTGTTTAGAATCGGTGGAACTCAGTGTTTGTGGAGTTTCTGTCTCCCTGACTAGGGGAGCCAGAGGCAGTGGCAGCCGCACCCAGCCGCTCCATCCTGGTCACATCGCTCACTGGGAAGAGACCAGGCTGAGCTGTCTGAGCTTCATTTTTATTTCTCCTCTGCCAGGGGCTGGTGAGCAAAGACGGGTGCACAGAGGATAAAGGGTAGGAGGAATTGCAGGGCTGGCTGAGAAGGTGCGAGTGTTCGTGTTTCTGGAGTCCGGCAGCTGTGAGTTTGACCTTTGGCCCTGCTACCTCCTACCTGTGTGACAGTGGTAAGGCCTGTAGAACTGGAATAATCAGGTCTCATCTGATTTAGTCAGGTCTCGTCTCAGTGTAAGCTACAGAAATCCACGGGAGCCGGCAGGTTAAGGGAGGTGCTCATCCTAACAGACCATTCAGGACAGGAGCCGGCTCAGGTTAAGGGAGGTGCTCATCCTAACAGACCATTCAGGACAGGAGCCGGCTCAGGTTAAGGGAGGTGCTCATCCTAACAGACCAGGACAGGAGCCGGCAGGTTAAGGGAGGTGCTCATCCTAACAGACCATTCAGGACAGGAGCCGGCTCAGGTTAAGGGAGGTGGTCATCCTAACAGACCATTCAGGACAGGAGCCGGCTCAGGTTAAGGGAGGTGCTCATCCTAACAGACCATTCAGGACAGGAGCCGGCTCAGGTTAAGGGAGGTGCTCATCTTAACAGACCATTCAGGACAGGAGCCTGCTCTGAGCCACTTATCTCCCACCTGGCTTCTCAGCCTCCACTGCAGGATCGTCCAACCCTAAGGTCCCTTTGTGTTTCTTAGATTCTTAAAATAGTGGCCGGATGGCCTGGCTTCTTCGTGAGGCACATCCACAGTTAAGAGATCCTGGCGGAGTCTGTGTGATCCTGTGCTGGTCCAGGAGGCCGCCTGGTGCGTCGTGAGGTCAGAGCTTGAGGCGACGCCGTCCTCACCCGCTCACAGCGAGGCGGGGCATGGGCAGGGGGCGTGTAAAGATTCGTGTTCCTGTGCTGTGGTTGCTTTTCACCCTCCAAGCTGATTACTTTGTGGCTTCTCTTCCCACAAGTCTGCCTCCCAGCTCCCCGGGCTTTATGCCGAAGCCCTGTCCTGTTTGGTGGAGAAGCTTGTTCCCACCCCCTGTTCTCCTCCTCGTTGCGTTTGCAGGTGTGCCTTTGCCTCTGAAGGGCACGTCTGTCCATTTGGGCTCTTATCTCATTCCTACAGATGAACCCCTCGTTTTTCAACATCAGGTTTTCTCCCAAGCTGCATCTGCTGGTTTCTCTTACTATTTAAAGAAAGAAAGAAAAACCCTTCCAGCCACATGTGCTCTTCTGCAGAGCTTCAGACTGCTGTGTGCCCTGCTGCTGTGCGGAGCGCTGACATGCAGACCACTTACCACAAGTTGCCAGAAGGTGAAGGGACTTGCAGCAGAAAGTAAATCAGCTGGGCACCGAGCATGTCCCGTGGCAAAACTTCCCCTGTGCAGGAAACAGTGTGTTCACTAACATTCGATCACAAGCCTCTCCCTCCCCAAACAAGTGGCAAGCAGTTTGGGCCACATTTGACTGGTCCTGTGTGACCTTCGCCTCTCACTGCCTGAGCTGGTCGCTGCTGCTTTGCCTCCATCTCGCCTGTCTTCTCGGCAGGGGCCTTCCTGACTCAGCTGGTGCTCCGCGGTGCCTGTCTTCACTTGCCTCTTTGCTCGTGCCTCACCTTCCTGACCTGTAGTTGTCAGCGTCCTCGGGCTCAGTCCTGGGCCCTTTCTCCATCTACCTTGCCAGAGAGCTCACCTGGTCCAGTGGCCGATGACTTCCAAACATAGATCTTTAGCCCAGACAGCGCTCCTGGCTCATTTACCCAGCCGCCTCCTTGGTATTTCCGTGGCAATGTCTAATAGGTGTTCTTACACAGAGATAGGTGTGAACAGAGTGCTCATTGTTCACTCTGGAGTCTGTTCTCCCCGCCCCTCTGCCCCTTCCCTCTTCCCTCATGGGTCAGGATCAACACCCATGCAGTGGCTCAGGCTCCAGGCCTTGGGCCTTCCCTCCCTTGCCTTGCCGGTGTCCCTGGGGCCTGCCCCCAGAGCATAATTCTCTCCCCTGTGTCACCACTGACAGGTCAGACCCCCAGGCTGCTCCTGAGACTCCCTTCCCCACGCTTTTCAATGCCTGTGCCAAGCCCCTCAGTGCCTTGTGCTGCTCTTGGAGTAAAGCTCCTCCCAGAGGCCCTGCAGTGCCCAGCAGGACTTGGCCTCTGCTGCCCCCGCCACCCGTCCCCTCTCCCTCCTCAGGCTGCTCATCCTAGTCCCCGTCCTCACCAGAGGGTCTTCCCTCCTCTCTCACTGCCCAAGCCCCACAGGCTGCCTACCATAGCCCGGTGAAGAACTCCACTGGCATGATGTTTGTCTTTTAAATCCTGACCAGTCCTGCCCTGTCTGGCAACTTCAGATTTTTTTCCAAAGCCTTCAGGGACTTGTACATGTGTCTGACAAATGCCAGGAGCTGGTCATTATGGAGGCTGGTACCTTTGTGTGTCAACTGCATGGATGTGGGAGGACGCAGACAGCAGCTTCAGGAGCAGGATAAAGTGAGACCTGCACAGCCAGTCTGGGGTGGGGGGATGAGGAGGGCAGAGGCCTGGGAGGGACAGCAGGAGGTCCTCACAGGTCATTAGCTCCAGGGCAAAATGGCCACAAGTCAGAGTGCTGCTAATGGCTTGTTTCTTCTTCTTAAACTATTTTATTAGGCCATGTGAGGGAGAAAGTGGGCTGTGGTTTGCAGCTTTGGACAAGGGATGCTGTCCAGTGTTGTGTTAGCAGCCAGTCAGTCCTGTTTACGGACCAGCGACCGTTGGCAAGACATCTTCTCTCGCCCTTTGGTTTGCTCCCATCTGTCAGGGCTGTCAGCTCACAGGAATTCAGACCCAGGTTACACAGCTCCTTGTCTCGTTCTCACCGCAGCCCCGTGAGCACCACCATGTTGTCCCAACATTTTCTCAGTCATCCTCTAACACAGCTGTTCTCACTGTTCAGGCGAGGACCTGAGCCTGGTGCAGTTGAGTGACTCATCCTCAACCATGTAGCTAGTAAGGGATGCGTCCTGGATTTTAACCCGGCTCTTTCCGAAAGTCCTTCGGAAGATTTGGTAAAGGTGGGGATTCCTACAACTCTAAGGCCTTAAAAAAGTTAACAGTGGGCATTTTCCTTTACCCCTATTCGTAATTTCATAATGGAAATTATACATTTGCCCAGATGGGACTGCCCTGAATATATCTGCATTATGTCATCCTAGCACAGTAATATTAGTCATCTCATGCCTTAAGAATCTCTGCCAGATCATTAATGATACAAAAAAGGCTTTGGGGTCTATGTGGGAGACAGGGGGGTGCAGTAAGAGATAAGGATCCCTTATTAAAAAAAAAAACAAAACAGGGCGGCATTAATAAGACCTTTCCACATTCTGTCATCTAACACAGTCACTCAAATGTAAATGTCACTGTCCTCATCACAATAGTGACAGGCCACCCACTGCTCCAGGACAAAACTGGGCATACAGTATCCTGCATAGGAGTCCCTTCGTTAGAGGAGCGTTGCAATACCAAGGGTCCCTAACGGTGCTGGTCTCCCAGGGTACCATCATCGGCATTTGTTAAATTCCTGCCTGATACCCAAGCCCGAGTCCACTGCGTAGAAAATAGTCTCCCGACTATAAAAGTGGGGAAGTTAGGCTGGGGCATGTGGGGCCCAGGTGTGGCTAGTCACATCACATGGCGTGAGTGATGCAGAAAGCAGGGACGAGGAGAGTTCATCCTGGAGGCGGTGGCAGCAGCCCAGCCCAGTTTCCCGGGTGGTCGTGGTGGCTGGGCACCTCCTGCTCTAGTGCCAACAGGCGGTGGTGACACAGGCTGTGGCATCTTTGCACCAGGAAGGAGTGTGGGGTGGGCTCCTGTGATGGCAGCACAGCTCCCCTTCTCTGCCCTGTTTCTGAGCCTGGCTGTTTGGCTTTTCTGGGGCAGTGACTTTAACTCAATTTAATCAGCCAAGGGCTATTTCTGTTGCTTAACACTAAGAAGCAGAATAGTTATCGAAGGGTTTTTCTTCATTCCCTGTCCCCTGGCAATTCTCCTTTGCCTCTTGAGTATCTCCACGAGCCCCAGATGTCACCACAAAAGAAACTGATAGAGTGGGCAGGACTGCAGGCCCCGGTCACTGTCCGTCTGACCCCAGTCTCCACTCATCACGCGTCCCAGACTAAGCTTGTGAAGACACAGCCAAGTCCTTCATCTCTGTCCTCGGCTCTTAGGTGTTTGTGAAGGTTTAGGTTTGGGAAGTTGGCGCCCCTGGGCTTGGGCAGGAAGGGAGCCGCCCGCAGGACGTCTGCGGGCTGCCTGTTTCCAGCCTGGAAATTGGCCGGGGAGACGATGAACCTAGAGCAGGGAAGCAGGTAGGTAGCACGTCGTGGCAGGGAGAAGGGGCCCACCTCCTGGCAGCACAGAACAGGCTATTTGCATGGTCCCCTCTCCCAGCACCTGCCACCTGGCCGCAGTGTACTGTGTACACGTGCCCGTGTTCCCGGTGCCTGCCACTTAGAGGGGCTGATCCCAAGGAACTTAGAGCCCAGGGTGACCTCTACTCTTAGTCTTTTGTCATTCAAGTCACAAAGATTTTTGCTGGCTCTTTATTCGCCTTTAAGTTTGTTGTCCCCCTTTTCTCTCCACTCATTCTTGACCGTAGCTGTTCTTCCTACAGGAGGTTCCACCCCGTGACGAGAGGAGTGTGGCCCTTCTTGGAAACTCTCGGGACACACCCTCCCGAGCATCCTCTGAGTAAGAAAGATGCGGCAGCTCAAAGGGAAGCCCAAGAAGGAGACGTCCAAGGACAAGAAGGAGCGGAAGCAGGCCATGCAGGAGGCCCGGCAGCAGATCACCACGGTGGTGCTGCCCACGCTGGCCGTGGTTGTGCTGCTCATCGTGGTGTTCGTGTATGTGGCCACCCGCCCCACCGTCACCGAGTGAGCGCCGCGGCAGGCGCAGACTGTCGGCAGGGAGAGGAGGTGCGGGAGGGGAGCAGACGATGGCTTTTGTATTCAGAGACGTTCACGATGCTGAGCTCTGAGCAGGAGCACCCTGTCTTCTCTGGGTTTTTACTTGATTAAACTTTCTCCACTTTTCTTGGGAGGGAATAGGGAACGTTTTATCGGTGAATGTGCCATACACCTTATGGTCCACTTCATGTGCCTTTCAGACTTCAAAGCAGTGTTTCTTTTTCTCTCCTGCAATCAGTAAGCGGCTCCACCTGGGAGGCAACACCTCTGGGTCGGCCGCAGTGGAATCAGTGCTCACCTCACCCCCATTGCAACATGGTTCACCATCTCCAAAGGGACTGTATTTCTTCTCTGTGCTTAATGTGATTTGAAATATGTTGATTCAAAGTGAAATATTTATTTTTTGAATAAAGGAGATAATAGCCTTAAACCGGGTGTTTATCTTGTTTTGCCAGGAGGTGCTGTCTGTGGGGCTCCTGTCTTTGGGCTCTCCCCACCTCCCACTCCCCCCTCTGTTCAGTACTTCTAGTTAAAAATATGCTTTTTGACTGGATCATTTTAAGATTGAGGAAGTCTTGAGAGGGACAGAAAGAGTGTGTCAATTGTTTTTAGCAAAAATAAGTGTTCTAAAGGAATGTGATCACAGTGACTTTTAGACTAGTCTTTTTTACTTTTTAATACTATAGGGGTGCAAACAACCCCCAGCGTGGTCCTGGAGGCAAAGGGCAGCCTTGGTTGGTTCTCAGCTGAAGGTGGGAGTGGTTGGCATGCCCGCTGGCTTTTCCGTGCGGATTGGCTGGAAGGGGTCCTCATCCTTGTTTTATTCTAACAGCCTCTTGCATGTGCAGCTCTGGTTCTTGATGGAGCAGCCTCTTTTTGGAGGTCAGATTCATGGTAACGGTTCTGAGGGTGTGTGCTCCGTAGCTTATGAAGAGATTTGTGGGGAGCGCAGTGCTCTCTGCTCTCGTTGACTACACCACTCGCTCACTGATGGCGCAGGCTGTTAGTGGAGATTTGGGGCCCCTTGGAGTGAGTCTCAGGGAAACGAAGCAGCTGTTGAGAGGAAGGACTCCAGCTGCTGCTCGGGGCCCCTGCCCCGTGGTGGGGAGGACAGCGCTCTGTGGCCTGCTCTGCAGAAGCTGGTCCTGGGGAGTGACGGCGCCTCCTTATACTGCCTCACACACAGGCGGCCCTGGAACGAGATTTCCCAGAACACTTACCAAATGCAGGAAATTTGGTATTTGAGATGAATAGTCTGCCACTTTTCCTCCTCTGCCAGCAAAGTAATAAATTTCTCTTTCTGAAACTAGTTATTCTTTTCTGCTGTGGCTTCAAGAGCTGGTGCCGAGCTTTCAGTCACCCAGGGGATATGTTTCCATCTTCCCCTTATTTGGCTCTGTTACGAGCTGAGTCAGTGCTTGTGGGTCTAGGAAAGACCACAGGCGGCTGCCCCAAGGACTCACTAATTGGGGGCTGCAGAGGGGAACAGGCAGCCACCCCTGCTCTTCATAGGAGCTGCTGGCAGGCCCCCTCCTCCCAGGGTGGAGGCTGTGAGGATTGTGCAGGGACAGCCCGTCCACTCCAGGAGAGAGCCAGGCTGCACGTTTTGTAATTGCCTGATCTGCTTTTAATTCCCAGCTGCTACCTCTCACAGGTATGGATCATCCATCCCACCCAGCTTCAGTTTCCTTGTCAATAAATAACTCAAAAAGGCACTTGGAGGGACATGTGAGCCTTTTAGAAAAAAATTTGCTGCTGGAACCCCTTGGAATTCCCTCCCTCCTATGAAAAAGAAGAGGTTATTTTGCCAGAATTGTTGGGAGGATTAAATTGAAAGAGTGTATTTCCTCTGCCAAGTCTATTGCCTGGGACACACTACATAATAGTAGCTCAGTATTTTACACATGTTAATTCAATTCATTTATTTCTCATGCAGCTCCATGAGGTAGTCACTGTTAGTACTCAAGTATACAAATGTAGCAGTCGACGCAGGCCAGGAGACTTGTCTGTGTCATATCACTGGTAAGTGAAGGAGCCCAGGTTTATTTTTAAACTTTTGTTTGTGAAATTTCAAACATGCACAGGAATAGAATATACAGCATAGCTCTGTTGACCGGCCTGAGCAAACCTGTCACGTGGCCTCTCCTGCTGGCCCGTCTGCACCACCCCAACACCCTCGTGTGCACACATACATCGGACTGTGTCGAAGCTAGACAGATGATGGGATTTAAACTCAGCTAGTCTGGGCTGGACCCAGTGGCTCACACCTGTAATCCTAATCCTTTGGGAGGCTGAGGCAGGAGTTCGAGGTTGTGCAGTGAGCTGTGATTTGCACCATTGCATTCCAACCTGGGTGACAGAGCAGGGTTCCATCTCTAAATAAATAAATAAACTGGGTGGCGCCTGTGGCTCAAAAGAGTAGGGCGCTGGCCCCATATGCTGGAGGTGGCGGGTTCAAACCCAACCCCAGCCAAAACCGGCATAAATAAATAAATAAATAAACTCAGGTTGTCTGGCTTTGGAGTCTGTGCCCTTCATTAAAATCTGTTGCCTTTCTGTAAATAATGTCCTCTTTTCCAGTCTTCGGGTCTAAAGAAACCTTGACTGCCCAGGTGTGTTTGAACAGTCTCACCTGTAGCAGTCACAGCGAAGGGCTGTGAATTGGGCTTGCGCCCCTGGTGTCTCACATTCCATTCAGCCTCCAGTCTGCTGGCTCCGAGGAAGAGGGGCCTCACCCCAGTAGTTGTCAGAGAGAAGTTTATCTCTTCTGCTCTTCATGTAAAACATTTTGGTGTTGAGATTCTGTGTGTAGAGTGAAGAAGGCACGAGCTTTGGGAAATCCCGATACGCGCATCTGACCTCTCCCACCTTCCTGGGGAATGACTCCAGGGCCCATAACCTGAGCTGCCCCACGTCTGTCAAGGTTAATTTTAACATCCAAGGGATATTTGAAGTATACATTGAGATACAGAAAGGGCGTAACATCAAGAGTCTGTGGACAGCCATTCCCCTCCTGTCAGGGTGTTGGGACCCTCAACGTCAGTGCGGCCTGCCCCCTCAGCTCTCCTCGCCAGGTGGACATGCCCTCACGTCGTGTCCTAGAGCCTTTGGGTCCTGGGCTCACGCTCTTGTCACTGTTCCATCGGGAGACAACCACTAGGTGGACGTGGTGAAGGTGGCTGAAAGGGGTCTGGAAAATCAACACAGCTTTAATGTGCGCCACTTCCTGGCAGGGACAAGACGCCAATTTACTGGGGACTTGTTGGGTAGAATGTTAACTAAAACTAACTAAAGTAGAATGTTCTTAGGGTGAAGAGTTCTCTCATGTGGGTGTACTTGGCAATGATTGAGACAGCAGTTTCTAAATTATTTCCGGTCATTCCAGTGGCTTCAAGGCAAAGCTGAACGATGTATTTGGGCTTTCACAGGCAGTCATTCTGGGCTTGCTGCAATAGCGTCTGGAACTCCGGGCTTCGAGTCCTCCTCACGAAGCCTAACGTTTCAGGAAGAGCATGTTCCGAAAGAGGAATCAGGTTGGGGACAGGAATAGAAAGCCACTGTCATTTAATGTACTTTAAAAATCATGCTGTCAAAGTGAGTATGTTTGCCCCTTTCTTGTCCGGCCAAACTCTTGGTGATCTACCATTGTACTTGTTGAGGGCATGAGACTGAGAGGGATCCAGACTCGGTCTGCCACTCAGTGTGACACCAGCCAGGGCCTTCCCATAGGTCTGTCGGACCATAGTTCTTGTAAGAGCTCTTGTATCCCAGAAATAGTACCTGTGCAAATTGAGTAGCTATACTTGGCTCTTGGGAACACAGACTCCAGGGCAAGAGTCTTGAGGATAGGCATTGCCAGGAGCCTGCAAGTCTGGTAGTGAGTCTAACCCTGCAAAGGCCAAGTCCAGTTTGACTGTTTCTGAGGCCACCAGCACTCATTCCCCTTGGTCAGTTCACTGACAGCGGCACCTGTCATGAGGTCATAGGAAGGACGCTGCAGCCAGACTCACCTGCAAACAGGAGAGGTTTAAGACACACCTTGTGTGGTCAGGAAGATTAAAGAGATGATTGTCCTTCTCACTTCCCTCAAGGCACCCGTGTCTTTGTTCCCTTGCTACAGCAAGAAAAATAAGGAAATCGTGGCTCTCCGATTTCTTTTTGGAAGTCCACCTTCGTATGTGCATCCATTCCCTGTAGATTTGCCTGGAAGATACCCCACATAGCACACCTTCTGAAGATGTCTCCCTTATTTTGAATGCAGTTTGTTTTTTTAGGAACTATGTGTAACTCTGTTCTGTACAGTACTTGCCACCGACTGTTGCTCTCTTAGAAATGAGATGCAGAATTTTTGGAGCAAGGAAATAGCTGACTACCCAATTCTAATTCCTCCCTAAGTATCTGCACTAGGGTTGGAGAAGGATGGGCCCATTCTCTGTGTGCGTGTCCTCTGCTCGGCGTCTTCAGGGATCAGAGCAGCTGTGTACTGGTTTGCCTCCCAATCTGTGCAGTTCAGTAGGCAGTCGGTCTCTGAGTATTTTCTGACTACAAGGCAAATGTCTCTGACTTTAGTATATTTCAGTTGGGTCATCTGTACTATTTCCCTGCCTACCAGTTCTTTGGAAAGGAGCCAGTCTTTTCAAAAAGCTTTTAGTCCCTTGAGCTTTTGAGCAGTAACTTAAGGAACGTACAGCTAGAGACATCTGGGTGCTTGGTCGTATCCTGGTTAAAGGTCTCCTTCTCCCGCTTCCTTTGTCATTCACGCCCCCGGTTTCATAAAGATTGTCTGCCTTTGAACTCTCTCAGGGTGGAAACTTTCCATGAGTTGTGTAAAATGGACAAGTTTCCTGGCCCTCCTCAGGTCCCTCATTTGTAAAATTGAGTACTAATGGTCCCTGTCTCACAGAGTTGTGAGAAAGAAATGAATTCATACATGCAAAATACTCTTTCATTCTTATTTATATACAGTAACTGTGAATATGTCCCAGGCACTAGACTTGGCGTTACAAATATACAACTCCAATTTAATCCAGAAATCTCAAGGCAAGATAATCTGTTTTTCACAGGAGGAAATTTCCTCCAACCTTTGAATATTACTTTTCCACAACTGGTTACACACTGACCACCTCAGATCTTTCAGAAAGTACATTAAGCCATCTGGGATCAGACCTAACTCCCAAGGCACCACGGTTGTATTGGAGTAAATTAACAAAGCCCATCATGACTCCCTTTACAAACTCCGCCACCCTGAAATACAGAGGTCTTTATTATAATATATAACAGCCTCCACCTGTATGCGCAGCTTGGTTGACGATCTGCCCATCTATTTCATCCACCCCGCTTCTGCAGAGACACTGAAGGTCCCCACCTCATACAGTCTTCCCACTTTGGCTTTTAAAAGATGTAACGATATTGACAAAGACAGTTAATGTGCAAGTTCACAAACAGATTGAAAATAAAAAGATGGAAAAGATGGAGAGCAAATAGGAGCAAAAACCATGGCAGCAAATTTAACATCAGCAAAATAAATACAAGGTGAACGTACCACGAGGGGCAAAGGATGACATACACTAGTGATAATAAGAAAGATAACATGAACTTGGAAGCAGCATAGCTTCAGAGCCTGCAAGGGAAGTGGCTGTCAACTGGCAAGAAATCCATCACAATTTTAGTTGGAGTTTTTAAGATGCCCCTTTAAAAAGTAGATGCATCATCAGCCAAAAGGTACAAAGATCTAGAAAACCTAAATAATAAAATTAGTAAGGATTAATCTGAGATAAAAATAGATCCTTTTGGTGGAGCGTATACATTATTTGAGTGCACATGGAACATTAATAAAAACTGGCTTAATTTTCAAATTTGATGAAAAAGATAAACTTGCAGATTCAAGAAGCTCTAAAAGTAAACAAAGAAAACCACACTTAGACATCTCATCCTCCAGCTGCTGAAAATCAAAAATAAGTTGTGTGTGGTGTTTGTGGAAATCAGCCCAAACTTCTTGGCTTTAACTCTCATAGAGCAATGCCTACAAAATTCTCAGGAGGTAAGTGTCTGACCCAAGAGCTCTTGTATGTTTCCTTTGTATAGTGCTCATTTATCAGATATGTACACTGCAACATCTGTGTGCTGGGTACTACTCTTGATATACCAGTGAGAAAAGATACTCCTGTCTTTAGTATACATTCTAGCAAAGGAATACATCTTTTATAATAACATGTATAAGGGTAATAAACATTTCTAAATGTGGAAAAATTAGGGACTGTATTTCTCATAAGCATTTTATGAAGAAACTAAGAGGATAGAGTCCAAACAAAACATAAGTGAAGAAGCTACAGGAAAAGACGAAATCAGCTGTGGAAATTATGGTTTCAGGAATGCTGTGACAGAAGCTGGAGGTGAGAAGGGAGCGTGGATAGTAAAAGGCGGCATATGCATTCTCATTTCTTGCTCTCTTATTGTTAGGATTTAAAATTATTTAAAGCTAATGATATATTTTGAAGTGTAAGGGTAAGTACTTAAAGAATAAATAGAAATAATATAATCACCTAATTGGGTGGAGGAAAGGTATGAGGAAGTAAAAGCATACTATTATTTTGTCATTTCTTAAATATAATGTCAGTAGGTAGAAGCTAAAGAAATAGAAAATTGAGTAATAAACATGTTAGAAGAAAACATAGGGAGAAATTCCATTATATTGGTCTGGGCAGGTGTGATTTTTTGGCTATGACCCATAAAAGGCAACAAAAGCAAAAACAGACAAATGGGATTACATCAAACTGAAAAGCTTCGCTATAGCCATGGAAACAATCAAGAGTGAAGACAACTTACAGAATGGGAAAAAATATTTGCAAACATATATCTGGTAAGGGGTTAATACCTAAAATATATAAATAGCTCAACCCCAAAGCAAGAAAACAACCCAATTAAGAAATGGACAAAGGTTCTGAAATAGACCTTTGAGAAGACCTTTGAGAAGAGAAGACACGCAAATGGCCACGGGTGTTTGAAAAAATAATTAACACAGAAATGCAAATTAAAACCCCAATATGATACTACCTTACTACCCATTAGGTTGTTATCAAAAAGATAAGTGTTGAAAAGGATGTGGTGAAAATGGGACCCTTGCTACTGTTGGTAGGAATGGAAGTTAGAGCAGCCATTACGGCAAGTAGTGTGAAGGTTCCTCAAGAAATTAAAAATAGAACTACTGTGCGATAGTGGCAACCCAGAGAAAAATGAAGTGTGTGTTGAATGTGTTGAAGAAACGTCTGTACCCTGATGTTCACTGCATCACTATTCACAATCCATGGTAAGGAATCCGCCTCAGTGTCCATCAGTGAATACATGGATAAGCCTGAATACACAACAGAATACTATTCAGCCATAAAAGAAATTGGACATTCTGTCATGTGTGGCTGTCTGGATGAACCTGCAGGACATGTTGAGTGAAATAGACCAGGCAAAGAAAGATAAATACTGTGTAATCTCACTGACATGTAGACTCTAAAAAGGTTGAACCGGTGGAAGTAGAGTGTAGAATGGTGGTTACCAGGGGTTGGGGTCAGTCAAAGATACAAAATTTCAGTGATATATATATTGGAATAGGTTCAAGAGTTCTGCTGTATTAAATGATGACTGCACTTAGTGAATTGTTTTTGAAAATTGCTAAAAGATTTTAAGTGTTCTCACCACAAAGAAAATGACAACTATGTGAAATAAGGCCTACGTAATTGGCTCCATTTAGCCATTCCACAATGTATACATATTTCAAAACAACATATACATGATACTTACATACAATTTTTATTTGTCAACTTAGAAAACCAAAAATAAAGGTAACCATTAGGAGCAGCAAAGACAAAATGAGCAACACACACGAGCAAAGGAAACACGTGCTATATATTGAAAGTTATTTTGAACCATTGATGAAAATAGTATAATGTAAGATAATGATGACAGAAACAAGACCAACCATAGCTGTCATATCATAAATGTAAGTGTAAATAACCTGTGTGTACTTAAAGAAAAAGACTTGAATTGGATTATAAAGGATAATCCAGTACACATCTTATGTAAAACAATACAGTAAAAAGATAAAGGCTGGGAACGGTGGCTTATACCTATAATTCTAACGCTTTGGAAGGGTGATGCAGAAGGATCATTTGAGGCCAGGAGTTGGAGACCAGCCTGAGCAACATAGTGAGACTCCATCCCTATAAAAAATTAGGAAAATTAGCCAGGCATGGTGGCACATGCCACTAGTCCCAGCTGCTTGGGAGGTAGAGGCCAGAGGATTGCTTGAGGTCAGGAATTTGAGGTTGCTGTGAGCTATGATGATGCCACTGCATTCCAGCCTGGGCTACAGAGTGAGACATCTCTTAAAAAAACAAACACTTTAGGGTGGCGCCTATGGCTCAAAGGAGTAGGACGCCAGTCCCATATGCCGGAGGTGGCGGGTTCAAACCCAGCCCCGGCCAAAACAAAAGCTACAAATAACAATTTAAGTTATTAAAAACAGTTGAAAATAAAAGGATGTGCAAAGTATATGTGTGATTCATTTTTAAAAAATACCCTTAATGGAGAGCTTGGGGGGAATTCACAGCTTTAAATAAGTCTATAAACATAAAAATGAAATTGTCAGGAAAACAAAAAGGAAGCAAGGGTTTAAAGCTGAATGGAAGCAGAAAGCATAAAAGACAGAAAGGGCACATTATCATCCTAGAGGATATAATTCATAACAAAGATCTAAAAATCGTAAGTATGTACGAGATCAAGTTTTTCTTAATGGAAATCACAGGAAGTACGAGGAATGACAGAAATGTATTAGTAAATGGAGACTTTAGTTTACCTTTCTTAGCCCATGACAGAGAAAGTGAATAAAAGGTAAGAGTTTAGAAAACTCAATAAAATATGATAATACATATCATTTTCTTTTCCTAAAAATCGGGGCTATGCATTTTTTCAAGTTTCAGAAACATCTGCAAAATGACTTGTTTACTTATTTAGTGTTTGCTCACTCATGAGCTCCATGAGGTGGGACGGGAACTCGTCTGTCTTGGTAACTCTGTTTTCCCAGGAACTAAAAGAGCTGACCAATACATATTTTTGAATAACCAAAAGAACAGATAATTCACAAAAGAAAAATATTTGTAAGCACATGGGCAAAAAAGCACAACTCTAAGGTTTTTCTGTTCAAATAACAGTAGAATATACCCTTATACCAAATTGGCAAAGCTTTTAAAAATTAACAGGCTCTAAATCCTTTGCTTTATGTGTAAGTGCATATATAGGTAATTTGTCAACTTTGCAAAATGTAAAGCAGAATAGATCAATACAAAGAATTCCCAGTTCCCATTCCCATCATGCAAACAGCCGAGGAACACGTGGCCTGGGAGGACGTGCACGCCTCTCTTGGGGTTAGTGATCATGAGTTGAAACACAGCAACTCAGCAATGATGGTAGGCATGGATGCTTGCTCTTTCCTAATGACAAAACAACGATAAAGTAGAGGAAAAAACCATCAATCTCCAGGTTGAAGAGAAAACGAACAGAGATGAGGGGAACACCATTTTGGAGGATGGAAGGGACGCGGAGGAGGGTGGTGGACTCGGCACCCGAAAACACTGAATTAGAGCTGGAGCACCAGACACTCAACCCAGCTCTCACTGCAGATTCTCCTCAAACTCGGGACTTGATACAAACAGGTTCTTCTGGAAGTGACAGTGAAGGCGGAGCTACAAAAAGAAGATAGGTGGGAGCTCAGTCCAAGACACTACTATTCAACCTTTTTCCTCTCACAGCTCACTTAAACCGTTGGTTAAACTTCCATGGCATCCTTAAATCATGTTGATAAAAAACAGCAAAGAAACACGTACTATGTTTAGAACTTTTTCTGAAAGTAATTTTGTTAACCATCTTTAAAATTTTTGCAGCACACAAGTGTGCCACGCCACTCTAGTTGAAAATCACTGGTCTAAGAACTTGTTAGAACCCCAGACTCTCCCAACATTGGCAGAAAGCAGAAGATTCGGGAGAAGGTAAGACGGGGTCTCTTGGCCAAGGGCATCAGGGAGCGTTCAAGGAAGAGGTGTTATACCAAAAATATAGTGCATAAGTGACAAACATCCCAAATGCTGAGATCCCCAGCTTTTTCTCCACACCTGGCCCCCAGAATTTGGCAAGGAGGATTAAATCCTTCAGACAGAAAGGTAGATACATCTTCTCTGGGAAATTTAATACACTCAAAAAAAAAAAAAAAAAGCACTAATATTAAGGACTACCCAGAGAAATGACCTATTGGATTAGCCTACACAGCCAGGTCAGTAAACTCCACCAATCCTACCCCCAGGTGCAGAGCTTTTTAGTGTCTTGCTTTTAAATACAAGCAGATAGCTAAGAATCACACTACAATATTACATTTTTAAAAGCACAGAAGTCAAAGTAAACATTAAATAGCAAAGGAAACAGATCCATACTGAAAGACTGGGTAATGATTGCTGTGTTGGAACGAAGTAAATTTCCTGATGTGAATTTAATAATAAAAGTAAAATTCCTGATTTATGAATGTAAATTCAGATTTAAATTTTTTTTTAGTCATAGGGTTTTGCTCTGTCGCCCAGGAAGTGCAGTGGCATGATTAGAGTTGAGTGCAGCCTTGCCCTCCTGGGCCCTCATCATCTGCAGCTAGCAGCTACAGGTACGTGGCACCCCCTTCCCCTTCCCTTCTCTTCCCCTTTTCCCTTTCCTTTTTTCCTTTGCTTTTCTCCTTTCCTTTTCCCTTTCCCCTTTTCCTTTCCCCTTTCCCTTTCCTTTCCTTCTTTT
>CAUYPK010142236.1:0-17896 GCA_963574355.1 Loris lydekkerianus | reverse complement strand
CATTCCTTTTGGAAAGATGTTTGGAGAACACTTAGAGATCTAAAAATAGATCTGCCATTCAATCCTATAATTCCTCTACTAGGCATATACCCAGAAGACCAAAAATCACATTATAACAAAGATATTTGTACCAGAATGTTTGTTGCAGTCCAATTCATAATTGCTAAGTCATGGAAAAAGCCCAAGTGCCCATCAAATGGATTAATAAATTGTGGTATATGTACATCATGGAATATTATGCAGCCTTAAAGAAAGACGGAGACTTTACCTCTTTCATGCTTACATGGATGGAGCTGGAACATATTCTTCTTAGTAAAGTATCTCAAGAATGGAAGAAAAAGTATCCAATGTACTGAACCCTACTATGAAACTAATTTATGGCTTTCACATGATAGTTATAACCCAGTTATAACCTAAGAATAGGGGGAAGGGGAAAAGGGAGGAGAGGGAGGGGGGAGGGGGCAGAGGGAGGTATCTTACAAGGGTATATGTGAAACTTAGTAAATGTAGAATGTAAATATTTAACACAATAACTAAGAAAATGCCAGGAAGGCTATGCTAACCAGTGTGATGAAAATGTGTCAAATGGTCTATAAAACCAGTGTATGGTGCCCCATGATTGCATTAATGTACACAGCTATGCTTTAATAATTAAAAAAAAAAAAATGTTAAAGAGTTCTTATTACAATAAAAATATTACTTTTCAAGATACATTTCTCAATTTTTCAATGAAGTTAAAGAAAACTAAACGCTAAACTTAGGAAAGGGTGGGATACCTGAGAGAGTTTTAAATGAAAACTCCTATAATGAATTAACCAATATAAAGAACACAGAAGCAAAACGAAGAGCAACAAATATAAAATGAAATGCTGTTGAAATGAGTAAGGAACACTTTATTGACATGGATGATGGTTGTGGATGTGCTCACTTGTGATAATTCATTAGATTTGTAATTTGTAATCTTTTGTACAAATATGTTTTGTAACAATAAAAAAGCAAAACAACAAATCAAAAAAAATTAAAAAAAAAAAACAACCAGATAAATGTTTCATAATTTGAACACTAAAATTCCTAACACTGTGCTTTCACCGACTTCAGCCTCCCCGGTGGTGTGGCCAACACAGGCAGAGGAATATGTCTGATCATACAGGCCTATTTGCTTGTTTTCCTACTGTTTCCATTCAGCAGAACGGAGACCTGTGGGTACATGGAAATTGCTGCCCAGTGGGCAGGCCTCTCCCGCGGCTGTAATTGTGCCTTTCCCTGAGACTTGCACCTCCTCCATTAGCCTAACTACTTGGTTTCCTCACTTGCCTCCCACACCCCTGCCCTCCTTCTGTCAGGTGATTAATTGTGGTTCTTACATGGGACACCCAGCTTGGAATTCAGAGCAGCTGAGAGAAATGGAAAATGTTTACTTGGTATTAATGTGGGGGAAAGGGCAAACGGGCATTTTATTTCCTCAACACAACATTCAGTTTTCTTTAAACTCACTCTTAATATTGTGATAGCTGTCCCCACCGAGGTGCGCACCTTTACAAGCTACAGCAGGGCACCCCTGTTTCTCCTTCATTTCCTGTAAGTTTCTAAAGCAAGGGGCCTTTTATGGAGAACATACTTCCATGGAACTGGAGTGAGCTCCATGAGCCGCCTGGGTCAGTGGGCCAGGTCCACGCAGACCACCTGGGCTAGTGGTGGCCCTACCCTGTGTGCTGGTAAGAGCCTCTGTACTATTAATAGTGCTTTTCATTCCTTCTGCCTGTCCCTGTCCTGGGTCACGGTGGTGCCTGAATTTCCCCTGCTGTCATTTTTCAGGTTTGTATAATTCCTACTAAAATTAGGAACAAGATCCTTCATTGTCCCTCATTCTCTCAGTGCCATTTATGGAACTTCAGGACACAGCCTGTTTTGATATGAGCATGATGTTTATTGGGATAAACACACACGGATTTAAGTGGCACCAGGATATTCAAAGTGCATACAAAGACCTATCTGAGACTCTTCCTCCCTGGGCTGTTCAGGAGGGTCCAAATACCTTAACTTGCAAAGAGCCTTTAAGAAAGTAAGAACCAGGACTGGGGGGAGTCCTGAAGGACTCATTAGAAATTCCCCTCAGACAGCCAGCCTGTACACAATGGAAGGTAACCATTTAAGGAAAAGGGAAAAATGGAAATGTTGATATATTTGCTAGCTTTTGTTTGACTATTTGCTCTGTAGGATAGAGAGATAACTCCTCAGTGAGAATTTTCACAGACTATCTCCTCTTCAGTTGACCTGTCTTGCTACTGAGTTTGTCATCCTAAACTTTGTTTGGTACTATATGTGAATTCTGAATTTTCAGAAGCCCATCTCTCCACTCCCTACAGGGTGGAACCAATACTTCTGCAGTCCAAGGCCCCATGTTTCTTTCTAGCCCAACCTGTACCAGACCCTGGGTACAGCAGTCTGTCTCCCTTTGTCAGACCTCACTTTCATAATTATGATTTTTTTCATCTAGTAATCTTCTTATACAGGTACTGCCACATGTTTTATGGTAACATGTGTATGTGAGTATAAACCTTCCATCTAAAGCATTGCCCACACTCAGCAGGAAGTAGCTGAGATTACCTGGTCCTCCTCCCATAGATATGGAAGCGTAAAATTGAGAGTGGAGAATATGTAACAGATAAAATGGCCTAAAAAGATGGCAAAAATGTATTCTGCTTCTTAAACTCTTTTTGAGAAACTGAGACCCCTTTCCTTGCCTCTGGTGATCGCTGGGAGGGGCAGGAAAATGTCTTTTGTTCTTATACTGAAGAAGATGAGCCTGGAGGCCTGGGGGAGACCTCTCAGGTGGGTAGAGGTCAAGATTTTGTCTTTTACAGAGATGGGACATAGATGGTACACTAGGACAATAGGTCCTCACCTTTAAAAGCTCTGTGTTTCTGCTTACGTTTGGGAAAAAATGGTATTTTGAGATGAACAGTGTGCCATTTTTCATCCTTTACTGGAAAAGCAATATTGCTCTTTCCTTCTTTAAAAAAAAAAAAAAAAAGGAAGGAAGGAAGGAGAAGGTAAGGAAAGGGGAAAGGAAAGGAAAGGAAAGACCCCTCATACAGTTTTGCAATGCCATTTTTATCATGGACTGTGGCTTACAATGAGATTATTAGAACGTGGCTGAATGTGTATGGCAAAGGATACTGAACTGCGGGTGGGGGTGTAACGGCTTTAAAACTCCTCAGACATCTGTTCCTCCAGTGGAACTTGAATGATACAGTTTCTAGTCTGTTGATGCTGGTGATGGTTCTGAAAGCTGTCCCAGGCTTGTCTTCTGTGCGGCTTCGGAAGTCTTTGGCTCTTACGGTGCAAGAGATGGGTACCAAGCAAATTACCAAAATATACAGCAAAGTATAAGAGTAATTTCATGTCTAACAGCCATCTGATGTTTTAAAGGTGCTGTTGAAATATATATACACACACACACACACACACAGACATACACATACATACATATATATATTTATATCATGAGCCTTTGTTCTTCTATCATAAACTATTGTCTGCCTTCTTTCTCACTACTAGAGAACAGTTTCTTCTTACTCCACCCTGTTGTTTCCTTCCTGCCCCAAGAACATTTACGATGATGCTCAAGTTACTCTTGCTCACATTTTCTTAAGCACTTGAATTCCACCCCATTCTGCTTATCTTATACCTTCTTCACCTTAAGGTCCATTTAAGGTACCATCTACTTACAACATCCTTGATTTGGTTCTTTTGTCTTATTCTATTTCCTCTTAAAAAACACTTTTACAGGTTTTTTGGAGTACCTGTAAGACAGTTCTAAGTGGCTACAAATCCCAACTCAATGAAATTATCATTGACACTACTGTCTCTCTGCTCTGAATTCTTATAGCAGCCAGTAGTTTAATCTAGTGATTCTCCAACACCTCAGGAATCTCTTAAAGGCCTTTCACAGAAGGAAAAGAAAAGCCGTACACTGGGAGAAAATATTTGCAAAATACAGATCTGAAGAGCTCATACTGAAAATATGCAAAGAACTATTAAAATTTGACAATAAGAAAACAAATAACTAAGTAAAAATGTTGGCAAAGATCTAAGCATGCAAGAGTAGCCACCCCTCCTCCAATAGATACAGAAGTGTACAATTGAGTGGGGAATATGTAACAAAGGAAATGACCTCAAAAGAAAAAAACAAAAAAGCCAGCAATATTTTCTGTCTTTTAAAAACTTTTTGGAAACTGAGACCTGCATCCCTGCCTCTGGCTGTGGTTAGGAAGAGCAGGAAAATGTCGTTTCTTTTGCACGGCAGAGATGGGCCTGGAGCAGGCACCTGGCTGACTGGAAGAGGTGTTGAGGTGTAAGCTGGAACTGGAGGTAAGCCTCCCAGGTGGGTGGTCACAGTTTTGCCTTCAGTAGAGATGGGATATTAACTGTAGTGGAATGACAATAGGTCCTCCCCTTTAAAAGCTCTGGGTTTCTGCTTGTGTGCAGGAAAAATCAGTATTTTGAGATGAACATTCTACAATTTTTCCTCTTGCTGGCAAAGTAATAAATTTCCCCTTCCTTCATCTCAAAACCACTTTTTTTTTTCTTTTCTGATATAGCCTTGAGAACAAGTACCAAAGTTTCAGTAACAAGCAGACACCTCAACAAAGGAGATATGTAAGCATATGAAAAGATGCTCAATGTCTTCATTTAGTAATTGCAAATGAAAATAATGACAAGATATTACTATACAACTATTAAAATGAATACATTCCAAAACCTTGATAATATCAGTGTTGGCAAGAGTATGGAGCAGCAGGAACTCTCATCCATTGCTTATAGGAATGAAAAACGATACGGTGATTTTGTAAGCAGTGTGGCAGTTTCTTTTAGGCTGAAAATAGTCTTATCATATGACCTAGCAATAGTACTCCTAGGTATTCAAATGAGTTGAAACTGACATCTACACGAAAACCTGTACACAAGTGCCCATAGCAGCTTTATCACAATTGCCAAAAATTATTCTGAATGTTCACAGAAAAGAAGCCATACTCTGTAAAATAATTTTAAAAGATTAATTATAAGCCAAATTTGAGGACCACACCCAAATCAGAGCCACACCCAAGAAGCCTTGAGCAAGCGGACTCATTCATGGTGGTGAGGTTATAGTTAGGTTTTGTACAATTTGGGGAGACAGGAAATACAGGTGAGGTCATAAATTAATATGTGGAAAACATGCATTGGTTTGGCCTGAAAAGGTGGGACATCTGGAAGGGGGGGCTTACAGTCTATAGGTGGGTTTAAAGATTCATTAGCTGACAATTGGCTGAAAGAGTTAGGCTTTGTCAAAAAGATCAGGAATAAGTAAACAGGAATGCTTAAGATAAAAAGTCTGTTAATCAGAGACAAAGTATCAGACCCTCGAGTGGTCTGTTAGGAATATTGAAGCCCTGCAGGTGAGTCTTGCATAACCTTGGACTTGCTAGTGATTCACAAAGGACATCTCTAAGAAGGAAGGGGAACATGATGAAGCTCATCTGATCTCCTTTCTCATGCTAGCAACTCAGTTTTGGGGATCCCCTGGGCCAAGTGGGAGTCCAGTCAGTCAGCTGCTTAGAGGGAGCCTTAATATTTTATTTCAGTTCGCCTGAGATTTAAAAAAAAAAAATGAGTTAGTAGGCCACAAAAAGACTGGGCAGAAATAATACATATTTCTGAGTGAAAGAAAGCCAATTTGAAAAGGCTACATAATTGTATGATTGATTTCAACTATATGACATTCTGGAAAAGGCAAAACTATGGGGATAGGAAAAGTATCAGTATTTGATTGGGTGGTCATTGCAGCACTGGGCATTGAGGGGACAGTGAATCTGTTCTCTTTATACTACAGTGGTGGATATGCGACATTATGCTTCTGTAAAAACCCACAGAATGTATGTTAAGAGGATGTAAACTAAAATAAAATCTTAAGTCTCCTCCCCACTAGCTGACAGAATGGGCTCTCTCTCTGCCAGGGGGACCCCTGAAATACCCTAAAGCTGAGTTGCTGGCTATGAGAATGGAGGTCAGACAAGCCTCTCCATGGCCCTTTCCCTTCTTGGAGATGTCCTGTTTAACTCATTAACAAGATTAATGTTATGCAAGTCAAAGACTGAACCACACCTGAATTCCCGAATCTATTTAACAAACCATTTGAGTCTGGGTATATGTCTGGTGCCTTATCTCTGATTAATAGACTTGCTTATCAAAACTGAAAACATTCCAAGCCTTTAGACAAAGCTTCATTTCTTCATTTATTTTTATTTATTTTATTTTATTTTTTATTTTTATTTATTTATTTATTTTTTTTTTTTTTTTGCATTTTTTGGCTAGGGCTGGGTTTGAACCCGCGACCTCCCATATATGGGGCCAGCGCCCTACTTCTTTGAGCCACAGGTGCCACCTGACAAAGCTTCATTTCTTTAGCCAATTACAAATCAAAGAATCTTTAAACCCACCTATAACCTGAAAGTCTCACCCCCTCAAGATGTTCTGCCTTTTGGGGCCAAATCAACATACACCTTTTAGGTATTGATTTATGACTTTATGTGTAATTCCTGTTTTTCTGAAATTATACAAGCAAACTATAACCGAACAAAGAGTCTACTTGTTCAAGGCTTCATAGGCATGGCTTCAGGCCATGATCCTCATTAAAGAATAAACCTCTTTAAATTATTTTGCAGAGTTTGGGTTATTTTCCATTGATGAGAGAAACTTGATGTAAATATATAGTTTAACTAATAATATTATATGAATATCAGTTCACCAATTTAAGAATATCACACCAATGGAAGATGTTAGTAACAGAGAAAACAGACAAGGTGGAAGGATACAGGAACTCTACTTTTCACTTACTTTTCTGACAACATAAGACTGCTCTTAAAAAATAAAATCTACCAATTTTTAAAAGCAACAACAAAAAATCCAGATGCCTGATTCAACCTCCTAGATATTTATCCTGATTACGGCAGGAACCGAGTGTGTGAATTTGAATTGTAACAAGCTCCCAGGTGACACTGGTGCAGATCCAGGGACTCAGCCCTGAGACAGCAGGCTCCACATTGCTTTGGTGCTTGACCCGGTGTTGCCTTGTACACTTGCATATTTCCCCATGTCCTTATAAACTCTCTGGGACAGGCACATGTCTCCATCCCCTCCTACCTGCCCCATAGTGGCTCCGATAGGATGGCAACAGAGTGTCCACTGACTGCATAGTTTCTGATTGATATTTCCAGAAGGCTTTGCTAGACAGAGCTAATGAAAACCATTGGGCTTGCCATGTCTTTTGTAGACAGAGCATCCATGTCCCAGCTTAAGCAGTCCTATAAAGGATAGTATGAAGAAACATTCCTTATGAATTGAAGTAGAAGAAGCAAGGGATTCAGAGAATGGAGCTATGGTCAAAGAACCAAGAACCAGGAGTCCAAAGGAGCTGACAGCCACACCTGGTCTACCTTACACCTCACCAAAGCCCACTGCCTAGAGATGGCGATGAAGCCAAGGGCCAAGATGCAAATTAAGTGTACAGTGAAAATGGGGATCAGACCCCATAAGGAAGCACAGAATTAGAGCCATGACGGCACACAGAGAAAGACAGGGAGCACACAAATAAAGAATGAGCTGAGTGTTGCCGGGCATGTGAGTAGCAACGTGGACCCACACACAAACCCCCCAACTGGACATCTTTGGGGGAGAGAAAAGTAGTGGAGAGGACAGCTTACATCACACAAACCTGTCTTTCCTGACATCTGAATTATGAGGAAGGTGAGGAAAGTGAGCTCCCATCGGAGGAAACAGCCACTGCACAGGCCCTGAGGCTGCTGTGGCCAGGGAGAGGGAGCAAGTGGGACAGGGAGATGTAGAGAGAGATGACAGAGGCAGGAAGACTGGGCTTAAGTGCCTGGAGCTCTGGTCTGGAGTTTGGATTTTATTCTGAGTGTGATGGCTCCCTAGAGGGATTGAATCAAAGAAGAGCTGTGTTTTGATTCACCAACTAAGTTTCAGGCTATCCTTTAAGTGGAGATGCTAAATATTTAAATATTTGTCAAGTTCCTGCTTCTGAAATAAGTGTTGATGGAGACAGCATTTCTCATACACACCTTTTATGAAGTAGAAAGCTGTCATGTGGCCCAATGTAAGGGGACACTGAATCTCTGTGAGTAACACAGGGCACTCCCTCCAAGCACACACAGCCCTGCAGGCACCCATGAATAAACACCAACCTGGGTGTGAGGCTCCTTCATGCTGGCTTTGTGCAGACAAAGGCTCGCCCTCGCCTCTCCCACCCTGAGAGTGACTCTATGCTGCCTGCCCCAGCCCTTGTGTGCATGCACCACCACATGTTATCAGTTCCCAAAATTGCCCTAATGGCCCCATCTGGACCTCAGGAAGAAGGCAGGTGTTCCTTCAATGCATGTCTGGACCCTGTGGCCACATCAATCTGAGATGGGACAGCAGCAGATCCTCTCTTGGTCCACACTCACTGCAGCCACTCTATAGACACTGGCTCTCTGAAAGACTCATGGCTGCACCTGCAGAGAACTATCCCAGCTGGAGCACTGAGGAATACAGCAGAGGAAGTGCAAGGAATCAGGGCCCAGAGAGGAGTCCTAGGCTCAGCCCTGGGAGTGCATGTGTCTTCCAGGCCCAGGAGTTCCCCTTTCCTGCCCTTCCCTCTGTACTCTTGAATGCCATCCACTGAGACACTCTCCTCCCCTCTCTTGTATGTAGGAAACTTCCCTTTAGGTTCCCCATCAGGGATCAGGTGGAGGTAGGGCATTAAGACTCTACAATTCTAAATCTCTCTTCCAGTGCCTTCCCTTTGAGAAGTATGAAGATCAGGCACAATCCTCCCACCTGGAATACTAAGAATATTGCAAATACAGGGAAAGGGGATTCTGGAGAAGGACTCAGTCTATCAAAGGGCAATAGTGTGGCTGGAGATAACCTGTCCCGTGTCCCCAGATGAGAAAAGCGGCAGGTGTGACAAAAGCAGTCAACTGAGGCGCCCACAATCCCACTGGGGCCTTTTGGAGGGATTTTTCAGATCATTTTTATTCTGGAAGAGCCAGGGTAAAACATTATTTTCAGGTATTCACCTGGGCACATGGAAACATGTTTGGTTCCAGGTGCTGTGCCTGGCCAAGCTCAGCAGAAATATCAAGTCACTTCCAATCTATGATTTTCTGCTGATGCTGACAAAGGCAACCCACTTGGGTCTGGAGAGGAAACACTGTATTTACTCACACAGTTCCTCTCTTCTTTCAAAAGAGCCTGACTGCTCCAGAAAACAAGTTAGTGGGGACGGGCAAGCTTACCCTGGCGGCTGGAAGCACTGGAGGGGGAAGATGGAATGAATGGATATCACTCAGACTCCAAGCTATTAATTAAACAGTTGACCACCTACGTGGTGAAAGTCCATGGTGATTGTTACGGTCAGTCAGTCTGCAAAGGGCAGTTTCCACTATGAAGTGTAACTAGGTGACATCTCCTGGCCCCTGACATTTCTCCTGAACAACAGCACAAGTGGGTCTCAGGAATCCTGGCTCCTTAAATTACCTGGCTGCCAGAAAGAACCAGGACTTTTATACTTTACTTTTATTCTTGCAGCTTTTTAAACTCTCCAGGTAAAAAGAAATTTAAAAGATTTAGTTACCTGGTCTTGAGTTCGGCTTTGTAGTACACCAATTCATTTTTCTGAAACTTGGTGCATGAAGGATCAGAATTAAGTCTTTAGCTTGCATATTGTATAAATTATATTTTATTGGGTATGAACCAAATAACTTATAAAGGAAAAGTTCTTATTAGAGTGCTACCTGATAAATGTAGCAGGAATGATGGAATTCTAGAAATTGATAGTTTGTGACATCTATATGTGACTGACCAGTGGTTATCAATGGCTTAAAAACCATCAGTAAAAAGTGTTTATAGGGACTTTACCAAGTATGGACCAGATTAAGAACACCTGATCCCAGTTATCAGCTTTCACGTTTGTTGAAAAAAAGCCAGATATTCTCTGCTTCCTCGTGTGATAAACTAGGACAGGCATCCTCAAACTTTGTAAACAGGGGGCCAATTTCACTGTCCCTCAGACCATTGGAGGGCTGGACTATAGTTTAAAAAAAAAAAAAAAAACTATGAACAAATTCCTATGCACACTACACATATCTTATTTTGAAGTAAAAAACAAAACAGGAACAAATACAATTCACACTGCTTCATGTGGCCCATGGGCCGCAGTTTGAGGACGCCTGTACTAGGAAGTATGCAGCACCACCTGTGAATGAAAGCTGTTGTCAAGAGAAACACATTGAGGGCAGCACCTGTGGCTCAAAGGAGTAGGCGCCAGCCCCATATACAGGAGGTGGCAGGTTCAAACCCAGCCCTGGCCAAAAACTGCAAAAAGAAAAAAGAAAGAAGGAAGGAAAGAAAGAAAGAAAGAAAGAAAGAAAGAAAGAAAGAAAGAAAGAAAGAAAGAAAGAAAGAAAGAAAGAAAGAAAGAAAGAGAGAGACACATTGAGCTGAGTCTAATGATGCCACTACATTAACCTGACAGTTGATAGAAAATATGGAGGATAGAGGAACTTGCCAAGCAAAATCAAGTGGAAATAATCAACCCAATTTGGAAGAAACAACCAGATATCTTCAGCAAGTGGTTGGCATGAGAGAAAAGAGAGGGGAAAAACATTAAAGAGAAAAAGAACCTTAATCATTATACTAACCAAATGCAGTGTAAGCCTATCTTAGATCTTTGAAAAACAAGACAAAACAGAACAAAATAAGCTCCAAAAAGACAATAAGAAAACAGAGAGGCCAAGTTGAGTATCAGATACTATTAAGTAATTTTTTTTTTTAATTTCAGGATAATGTGAGGGTACAATCAGGTCTTAATATTTGAATTTGTTAGGTAGAGTACCTCTTGTAGTTGTGTCCTGTACCCAAGAGATGCTCCATATACCACTACGTGGTGCCAATTAGGGTGGGAGCAATACCCAATACCCCCTCCTTGCCTCCTCCTTTCTCTCTCCTCCCTTGTTTTACCTCCCCTCAACTTGAATTGAACTGAGATTTTCTCCTGTGTGGGCATGAATTAGATCATCTACTGGCTTCATATTAGTATTGAGCACATTGGATATTTGCTTTCCATTCTTGTGACACTTTACTAAGAAGAATGTGTTTCAATTCCATCCATGCTAATACAAAAGATGTAAAGTCACCATTTTTTTATGGCTGAATAATTTTCTATGGTATACAATTACCATTTCTGGGTTGGTGAGCATTTAGGTTGTTCCCACATTTTTGGCCAATGTAAACTGAGCTTCAATAAACACTCTAGTGCAAGTGTCCTTATGATAAAATGATCTTTTTTTCTTCTGGATAGATGCCTAGTAGTGGGATTGCAGGATCAGACAGGAGGTCTAATTTGAGTTTGTCAGGGTCCTGCCCCAAGAGCAGTCTGCTGAGACCTGTGGAAACTGGCAACGATCGGTTGAAGAAATATGGAGTTAGGAGCAAAGGTAAAGAAAGATAAGAGACATAGAGTAGAATTACAAGTGGGAGCTCAGGGGTCCATTGCCCATCATGGGATTCCAGCAATGACCCAGAATTTGGCCAGTGTTTGCTCCATTCTGATTTTATTGAAGTCTATTTGCCCAGAGGGTAAGATGAGAGAGGGAACAAAGATGTCAGCAGTTTCTCGGATTGCTCATATCAGATCCTGTTATTATTACTAATCTTAAGGGTGGCCTTCACAAATGTGAAATCTGAGTCTTGTATTGGGAGAGCCTCCTGCTTGAGGTCACACACATAGATTTCTACGGAAGTGTTAAGCTCTGCTAGTTCTCTATGGAGTAAAACACCACTGGCATTAATCTACTCTGAGGGATCAGTGGGAGGGAGGCATTTTCCTCCCATCACCACCACAGAGGATTTTCCTCTGTGATAAGGGATATAAGTTCTTCCGCCCATATCTCAGAGCTTGAGCTACTCCCCTATTCTCTGCCCCAAGCAAATGCAAATCTGCCCAATGGGTATCTGCTTTTCCTATTTAATGGGCAGGAAACACCCTAGAAGATGTATCTTTTCTAGAACTTTCCATAATCTCTTCTATGACCATTACTCTCCTCAGAGTGCTCACAGACCCACCAGGGTGTTTGTAAGCTGCATCACCAACAGGCTAGAATTTCAGAAAAAGCAAGAAGCTTGCTAGCAATGGCTAGCTTAGCTGTAAACTAGATGACTTTTCTTGGTTCTGACTCACTCAGCTTACTTTTTAGTTTTCTTCTTTTTCTGGGGGTGCTTTTCCTTGCCAAGAATGGGGTCCTTTTTTTTGGTCTCCATTCTCCCAGCAGAGTTCCTTGCAGATTCTCCATACTTCCTTCCAAAAAGGTTGTATTAGTTTGCAGTTCCATCAGCAGTGTAGAAGTGTCCCCTTGTCTCCATCAGCAGTGTAAAAGTGTCCCCTTGTCTCTGCATCCACACCAACATCTAAAGCTTTGAGACTTTGTGATATGTATGGGCTATTCTCACTGGGGTTAGGTGATATCTCATGGTGGTTTTGATTTTTATTACCCTGATGATTAAGGTTGATGAGCATTTTTTGTTTGTTAGCTATTTTTCTGTCTTCCTCAGAGAAGGTTCTGTTCATGTCTCTTGCCCAGTGATAGATGGGATTGTTTGCTCTATTTTTGTTGATTAATTTGAGTTCTATATGGATCCTGGCTATCAAGCCTTTATCAGATTCATAACATACAAATATATGTTCCTATTCTGAAGGCTGCCACTTTGCTTTACTTGTTTTGTCTTCAGCTGTGCAGTAGCTTTTCAGCTTATTTAAGTCCTATTTGTTTGTTGTTATTGTTGTTGCAATTGCCACTGAAGTTTCTTCTTAAAATCTTTCCCAAGATCAACATCCTCAAGTGTTTTTCCCAAACTTTCTTCTAGGATTTTTATCATTTCATCTCTTAGGTTTAAATCTTTTATTCATCTTAAGTCAATTTTTTGAGTGGTGAAATGTGTAGGTCCAATTTCTGTCCTTCAAATTTAGTTATCCCAGCACCATTTCTTGTATAAAGATTCTTTTCCCCACTGTATACTTTTGTTTTGTTTATCAAAGATCAGATGGCTATAAGAAATTGGTTTCATCTCTTGATTTTCTATTCAGTTCCATATGTCTATGTCTCTATTTTTGTGCTAATACCAGTCTGTCTTGATCATTGCCAACTTGTAATATAGCCTAAAGTCTGGTAGAATGATGCTTTGTTTATATTACAAAGAATTTCCTTTGCTATACAGGGTTTTTCTTTTTTTTTCTGGTTTCATATGAAAGGATAACCATTTTTCCTAGTTCTTTAAAGTGTGATGTTGGTATTTGGGTATTTTAATGGAGATTTCATTGAATCTGGAGATTGCTTTGTGTATAGACATTTTAACAATGTTAATTCTCCCCAGCCAAGAGCTTAGTATGTTCTATTTGTTAATGACTTCTGCTATTTCTTTTCTTAGGGTTTCATAATTTTCTTTGTAGAGGTCCTTCATCTGTTTTGCTAGGTGTATTCCTAAGTATTTATTTGTTTAAGCTACTGTGAAAGGAATTGTGTCTTTGATTAATTCCTCAACTTGTCTGTAATTGGTGTATACAAAAGCTACTAATCTGTGGACATTGATTATATACCCTGAGACATTACTGTATTTCTTGACCACGTCCAGGAGTCTTATAGTTGAGTCTCTAGGGTTATCTAAGCATCTAAGTATAATATCATATCATCAGCAAAGAGTGAGAGTTTGACCTCTGTCCCCATTTGGATACCTTTTATATCCTTCTCTTGCCTGAACGCATTGGCTAGAACTTTCCCAACTATGTTGAATAGCAGTGATGATAAAGAACATTCCTGTATGGTTCTAAATCTAAGTGGAAAAGCTTTTATTTTTACTATATTCAGTATGATATTAGCTGTGGGATTGTTGTAAATGGCTTCTATCACTTTAATAAATGTGCCACCTATGCCTATATTACTAAGTCTTATTAGAAAAGAATGCTGAATTTTATCAAATACTTTTTCTGCATCTATTGAGAGGATCATATAGCCTTGTTTTTGCTTGTATTGATATGGTGAATTATGTTTATGGATTTGCATATGTTTAACCAGATTTTTATCCCTAGGAGGAAGCCTACTTGTTCATGATGTATACTTTTTTTAACTGTGTAGCTATAATCTATTGGGTATGATTTTAATGAGTACTTTTGCATTGATGTTCATTAGTAAAATTGGTCTGTAGTTCTCCTTTTTAATTGAGTCCTTTCCTGGTATGGGTATCAGAGTGATATTTGCTTCCTAGAACATGTTGGGGAAGGTTCCTTCTCAATGTTTTGGAATAGTTTCTGCAGTATAAATACAAGCTCTTCTTTAAAAGTTTCATAGAATTATGGTGTGAAGCCATCTTGTCCAGGATTTGTTGTTGTTATTGTTGTTCTTCTTGTTCTTGTTCTTGTTCTTGTTGTTGTAAGACTTTTTATTGTATCTTTAATCTCAGTGCTTGATATTGGTCTGTTTAACAGACATATTTCTTTTTGGTTAAGTCTAGGAAGATGGTGTGATTCTAGGTATTGGTTCGTTTTCTCCACATTATCAAATTTCTGGCCACACAGTTTCGTGTAGTGGTAAGAGATAATCTCTTATATCTCTGTCATATCAGTAGGTATTTCCTTTTTTATTATTTCTCCCTTTTCTTTTCTTATTGAAGATATTAGAGATTTTACTTTTCTGTTTCCAGTTAATCTGGCCAAGTTTATCAATTTTATCTTTTTGAAGAACCAACTTTTTGTTTCATCAATTTTCTGAATGATTCTTTTGTTTCCAATATCATTTATTTCTGATTTAATTTTAGCTATATCTTTTCTTCTCCTAGGTTTGGAATTAGATTGTTCTTTTCCCATTTCCTTAAAATGCTTAGTAAGTTAGTTGATGTGCTCTCTTTCTGGGTTTTGGATTTAGACATTTAATGTGATAAATTTACCTCTTAGGATTGCTTCTGCATTATCCCATGGGTTTTGGTAACTCGTAGCTTCCTTGTTGTTATGTTCAAGGAATTTAACAATTTCCTCCTTTATCTCTTCATTTACCCAACTGTCATTCAGCATAAGATTATTTAATTTCCATGCCTTTGTATGGAGATTACAATTTTTGTTTGAGTTGAATTCCATCTTTATTATCTTCTCATCTAAAAAGGTACATGGTATAATTCCTATTCTTTTAATTTTGTTGATGTTTGATCTGTATCCTGGGATATAATCTATTTTGGAGTATGTTCCATGGGCTAACAAGAAGAATATATATTCCTTAGCTTTGGGATGGGGTGTTCTATATATGTCTATTAAGCCAATTTGTTCTAGGGTCATATTTACATCTCTTGTATCTTTGTTTAGCTTCTGTTTAGATCATCTGTCTAGGTCTATAAGAGGGGTGCTAAAGTCCCCAGCTATTATGGTATTATGGGATCTCATATTCCTTAGACCAATCAAGGTCTGCTTCATAAATCTGCAAGCATTTAAATGGGTTGCATAAATATTTAGAATTGAAATGCCCTCTTGTATTGTTCCCTTAACCAGAATGAGGTATCCATCTTTGACTTTCTTAACTTTAGTTATTTCAAATCCACCTGTATCTGACAATAAGATTGCGACTCCTCTTTTCTTCTGATTTCCATTTGCCTGAAATATTGTTTTCTATTCCTTTACACTGAGCCTTATTTTGTCCTTCAAGGTTAGATGTGTTTCCTGAAGAATTATATGGATCGCTTGTGCTTTTTTATCCAATTGGCCAGCCTATACCTCTTCAACGGGAAAATAAAGCCATTTACATTTATTGAGAGAATTGGTATGTATAATGGAGTTCTAGTCATCTTATTTTGTGAAAGTCTTTTGCTTAGTTTTATTCTTTGCACCATTTGGAAGCTAGGTTTTATCCTTTAGTTTCTGGGTGTTTACTTTTCTGGTGGTCCATTGTTATGGTAAGTGTGGAAAATATGTATAAGTATTTCCTGTAGAGCTAGCCTTGTTGTGGCAAATTCCCTTAACATTTGTATCTGTGAAAGATTTTATTTCTCCATCAATTATGAAGCTAAGTTTAGCAGGATACAACTTTTTGGACATAATTTTTTTTTTTTTTTTTTTTTTTTTTTTTGAGAAGGGTAAAGTTAGATGACCATTGTCTCTGGGTTGGAACATTTCAACTGATAAGTCTGCTGTCACCCTGATGGATCTCCCCATAGGTCAATTGGTGCTTACTCCTGGCTGCTTGCACAATTTTCTCTTTACCTTGACTTTGGACAGGTTCATTATGCTGTGTCTTAGATATGCTCTGTTTGTGTTTAGAGGATTTGATATCCCTCTAAAAGGTGTGTTTTGGAATCTTTAGTGAAACTATGGAAATTTTCATTTATAATATCCTCCAGTAGGGCTGCCTTCCTTTGGGACATTCTTCTCCCCCTTCAGAGATCCCCATAATTCATATGTTTGAATGTTTTATGAAGTTCTGCAATTCTCCAAGTAAATGTTCTGCTTTCTCTCTCTTCTTTTCTGCCTCTTTAACTACCTGGGTTAGTTCAAGAGCTTTATCTTCTAGTTTTGAGACTCTGTCTTCCCCATGGTCTAATCTGTTATTGAAACTATCTACTGCATGTGTAAGTTTCCTGATTGGCTCCTTCAATTCCTTAAGCTCCACCATATCCTTTCTGTATTCCTCATATCTTTCATCCATTATTTTGTTCTGTTTTCCACTTTCTCATCAATTCCCTTAATGGTCTTTGTCATCCTTATTTTCAATTCCCTTTCTTTCATTTCCATTAATTCTTTATAGATAGAATCCGCTGCAGTAGCTTCCCTATAGTCACTTGGGAGGATTTGTCTGGTTTGGTTTTTCATGTTGTCAGAATTTTTCTGTTGGTTCCACCTATTGTGTGTTTTTGTCTTGTTCACTTCCTTCCTCTACTTTTTCCTTCTTATTGCCTCCTTTGCTTTAAATTATTTTGTCTCAGACCTTAGTTATTGAAGTGGCCTTTGGTTTAAGAACAAAAGGAAGAGAAGGGTAAAGAGAAAGAAGGGATAAAAGAAAAGATAAAGATAAAAGGAAAATATAAGGGTGGGTAAAAGGAAAGAATTGGAGAAAAGGAAAGAAGAAGGAGAGAAAGAGAGCAACAGGAGAAATGGTAGTGTTCATCAGGTGCTATGGCCACACTCACAACTCTGGGGCTTTTGGGGAACAAGCTGAGCAGGTCCCTCTAAGTCAGGAGCTTTTTACCAGCTTGGGCAAAATCAAGACCCACCTCCACCAAATATAGAAAAAACATCAATAGTATGCTGTAGTGGAGACCTTTTTTTTAAATTATTATTATTAAATCATAGCTGTGTACATTGATATGATCATGGGGCATCATACACTAGCTTCTTCCACTTTTACTAAATTTCACATATACCCTTGTAAGATGCACCGCAGGTGTAATCCCACCAATCCCCCTCCCTCTAGCCACCTTCCCCCTCCCTCCCCTCCCTTTCCCACTTTCCCCTATTCTTAGGTTGTAACTGGGTTATAGCTTTCATGTGAAAGCCCTAAATTAGTTTCATAGTAGGACTGAGTACATTGGGTACATTTTCTTTCATTCTTGAGATACTTTACTAAGAAGAATATGTTCCAGCTCCATCCATGTAAACATGAAAGAGGTAAAGTCTCCATCTTTTTTAAGGCTGCATAATATTCCATGGTGTACAGATACCACAATTTATTAATCCATTTGTGGATTGATGGGCACTTGGGCTTTTTCCATGACTTATCAATTATGAATAGGGCTGCAATAAACATTCTGGTACAAATATCTT